>MU184358.1:28850-62189 GCA_016904865.1 Pissodes strobi | reverse complement strand
GTGATAAGTCTTATTATACCTAGTGACAACAAGTTATTGCAGTTCAACAGTAAGAAAAGTGCTGCTCGTAGCGCCCTCTATCCGATAGAAGAAAAATGAGCCCAGATTGTTATTTCCCGCCCCAAAAAACCCCCCCTACACCAAATTTTAACCCAATGCCCCGTAAACTTTTGAAAATATCTAAAAAACTCGAAATAATATTTTTAACTTTGACACCCTGTATCTGTCTTAATATAAATTTGCGGATTATAAAAATTACGCTATATCGTTTTGAAGTGAATAATTTACTGCTGCTCTGTGTCCCATTACTTAAGGACCACCCTGTATACCGATACTGTAAACTGAAATACAAACCTGGATGAACTTGAATTCATTATACTGCTGCAGTTACCAAAATCGAGTTCAATACCTATACGTCAAAAATAAATCGTTAATGAAGAATACCAGTTGTATCAACAAGTTTCTAAATGTATTTAAAATTAAAGTTCCCAAAAAGGAATGTTACATACACAACCATCAAGCCAGTTTCTAGAGATTAGTAAAGTGCCTTCGCAAATATTTTTTACTGTTAAAATTGGACTTTTCTGTAAAAATATATATCACAAGCCAGCTTTCATCTACATAGAAAGCCCAAATATAGTGATTATAAAACCATGGGCAAGTTAAAAAAATTGTTAATATTCACGGCATTATTAAACAGTTTACATTTATGAGGCCAGTGGACAAGCTGACATTTTAAACTGCATGAATGCTCACCGATACCATGAATACTAACAGAACTACGATTTCTGTTAAAAACGGCCGTGTAACATTTCAAAACAAAAATATACATTAACTAAAACAAGTAGAACAAAAATAAATTTTAACGAGAAAGCAATAATTTCATTAAAAATCCTTTACAGCTTTAACAAAACAACTTAAGAAATAAAGCTCTCGGGATTGGCTTATAAAGAACAAAGGGAGACGAAGAAGCCGCCAAACAAATACTAAAACTATATATATAAACAAACATTTCCGGAGAGAAAAATATATGTACAAATTGAAATAAAATACCGATTCCCGTATTTAAAAGTAACAATTACAAATTTAATTAAAATAATAATTACCAATAAGCGTTTTAGAATAGAAAATATGTTCGTATGGAACAAGCAACTTTTGTACAACAAATACTTGTAAAAAGCCTAAAATTATAGACAAAAAGTTCCAATTTTTTGTTCTCATACTGCATATAGTTTTTGACTAAAATAAAAGTTTTTTATAATAGATTCCACATATTGGTAATAATTATTTTAAATTTTTTTTTTGAATTTCTGTTGTTTGCTCTGGCACTTTACTATTATTGTTCTAAAGGAGTTTTCCCTTATCATATAAAGCTATATCAGGAAGCCAACGTGCTTAAAGTTTACAGAAGACTCGGAATTTTCATCAATTCTATATTTACACCTCAAAAAATTTTCACCTTAACTCATTTTGTAAATAAATATTCAATGTAATATGGCGAAAACCTTTACTCTCGAGATCAATAGAAAAACACTTTAAAACCATGTTTCACATATTCTCTTCCTGTGCACTAAACAAAAACTCGTAAACTGTCCGAGATTCATTTCCATATTTCACATCACAGAGCTCAGAATTATCAAAAATCTGTCCTGTCAAATCGTACGCTCTATAAGCAGTGTCATTTTTTTTTTGGTTTATACGGTATAACCGCGAAATGAAAATAAAAAATATCAGTTCGGTTTTTCTCAGCTAAAATCGTACAGCTCCGCCATTTCTTTGCAAAAGGATATCGCGGAAGACAACTGTCTGGAAGGTGAGTATCATTATCTTCGGTCTCTATAAAGAAGATAGGTCTGCAACGCCTGGGGTAGTTGAAGACTCATCACTCTCTCTTCTAGATGTGCTTTTCCTATTTTTTGTCTTATTACTCGTCGACAAAGGTCCATGAGTGGAAGTGGTTCGGCTAAGAAAAAAAATACCATTAGAATAATATTATCAATAATATTCAAAGTCTATATTAAACGATGGTTTAGTTGACATAGGTAAAATGCACTCAGTTATATTTAATTAATAATGAATGTATTTTACCATTTAATTATTGAAAAAGTGTTTGAATTTTTTTTAGCATATTGTAGTAGATTAAAGATACATGTAATTTGTGTCTATCGCTCCCCTGCGTCGTGTTTGTTTCTGGGGGGCTTGGAGGCACTTCTGAGTCAGCTTCCTCCCTTGCTTCCTTCATTTTAACCGGTGACTTTAACATTGATTACACTTCCAATGCCAGTATTTCAATTAAAAACATTTTATTGAGTTTTAATTTGAAGACGCATGTTATGGAGCCAACCAGAGTAACTAGTACACGCTCTTCTACCTTGCATTATATGTGCTCTAATGTTGAAAACGTTTATTGCAAGGTACTGAATGCTTCAATTTCGGACCATGAGGCTGTCGTGGCAGGGTTTAAATTGTCCTTTGATTCTCAGCGATCTATTAAACGTCTAGGTCGATTGTTTTGCAGTGGGAACTTCATTAAATTCCGCAATCTTTGTGAGGTGACTGTTTGTGTAGCTCCTGATTCTACAGATGCATTTAATTCATTCTACAATGCCCTGATTAATACTTTTAACTCGGCCTTCCCCATTGTAAATATTAAGAATAAAGTTAAAAAAGGTTGGTTGACCATGGGGATTAGAATCTCTGCCAGGAATTTGAGATGCCTCAACTATCTAAAAAAGTTTTTTGGTTACAATACTTCCTTCAGCTTGTTTTTGTCTAGATACCGGAATATTTACAGAAAAGTTATTAAATGTGCGAAAAACGTTTATTTCAGCAAAAGAATTGCAAGTTCGAACAATACACAGAAGGAGGCGTGGTCGATTATCAATGAGATTAGGGAAAAGAATGGTCGTTCGCAAGTCTCTTCTTCTCATTTGTCTCCTGACGATTTAAATAATTTTTATTGTTCGGTTGCTGACGTATTATCTTATCAGCTCGATCCTGGTATAAATCTCCTGGAATACCTATCGGGCAAGAGGGTCTCAAATTCTTTCTTTTTGGCTCCATAAGTGTCTCTGAGGTTGTAGACACTCTTAGGCTTTTCAAAAGTAAGAATTCTTCTGACTTTGATGATATTTCTGTTAAGATCTTACTTCATCTCAATGATGCTGGGCTGCAAGCACTTGCGGTAGTCATAAATGACTCTTTTGAGAGGGGTGAGTTTTCCGATATTCTTAAACAAGCTTTGGTTGTACCTCTGTACAAAGGAAGTGACTCTATTTCTCCAGAAAACGTTCGTCCTATCTCTCCTCTGCCTTCTCTTGGTAAGCTAATAGAAAGACTGGTTAAAAAAAGAGTGCTTTCATTTCTCACTGCAAATAAAATCTTATCCAGTTCTCAGTTTGGCTTCCAGAGTGTAAAATCAACTTCGGATGCTATTTTCTTCCTTCTTGAAAACATTTATTTAAGTACAAATGAGAATCTACTTTCAGCAGCAGTATTTTGCGACTTGTCGAAGGCATTCGACTGTGTCGATCATCATCTGTTGCTCCAGAGGCTGGAGGTTTATGGATTTAGGGGCATAACTCTCGATTCGTTTAAATCCTACTTGCATGGCCGTAGGCAGTCAGTGTCATATCAAGGCAGGGTCTCTAACTCAATGCCAATAAATTGTGGAGCGCCCCAGGGCTCCGTTTTTGGCCCTATCTTCTTTTTGATCTATATCAACGATCTTGCCTCCATTCTAATCAAGGGAATTGTTAGTCTCTTTGCGGATGACACTTCTATTGTTTGGCGTTCGAGCAATGTTGGGGTTTTGGAGAGAATGATCAATGCTGATTTGGTTCGCATAAGAACCTGGTCTAATAGCAACAATTTATCATTGAACACACCAAAGACTAACATATTGAGCTTTAAGTGTTCTCTGGCTAATATTTCATTGGGCGGTGACCACATACTTCCTGCTGCTGGTGCCAAATTCATGGGGATGACACTGGATGAGAGTTTGAAGTTTGAGGAGCACATCAAGGCTCTTTCAGTTGGGCTATCCTCTGGTTGCTATGCCTTGAGAGTGCTTTCTCACCACCTGGCGCCACCCGTCTTGAGATCGGCTCATTTTTCCCCAATAGAGTCACGCGTTACTTATGGTATAGCTTTCTGGGAATGTTGCAGTGCTGCCAGTTTCTCTTCAATTTTTATCTTGCAGAAACGAGCTCTTAGGTTTCATTTCGGCATTCTTGTAAACCTATTTTTATTTCACAAAGATCATGCTTGTATTTGCTAGAGAGTGTTTGTCTAGTTTACAAGAAGTATTTCAACTCTTTGGATCCTGTCCGACTATATCACATTAGGCAAGTGAGTGTTATTCCTTTATTGTTTCCCCCAAGTGATCTGGTTATGAAGTCCTTTGTCTACTTTGCTAAAAAAACCTTTAATCACCTTCCCCTAAATATTAGATCCTCTGATTCTTACAGAGTGTTTAGAGGGAAGGTAAAGGAATTACTTTTGAGAAAGGCTTACTATGATGTTGCCGAATTCCTTGATGATTCCCTGTAAAACGGGCGCGTGTTGTTTATGTTTATTTCATCTTTTATTTTTATTTGTATATGTAAATTTTATTAACAAGGTGTCCGTTGTTGGACTATTGATACCTATTTTCTATTTTTTAAGTTCCTTGTACTTGGTACTGTATTTGTATAATTTACTTATTTGACCATTATCAAACTTTTTTTGCACCTATCTAAAAAAATTTTATGGTTAGCTTTGTAAATGAGATTTTTATCTTTTTATAATAAAGCTTTTTTGACTTTGAGTTTGACTTTAATATGCAATTTATCAAATATAGCAGACCAACTTCTAAAGTACAGGGTTATTGACTATATACGGACTAATAAATAACTTTTTTATTTGAAGGATTAGAAAAACGTTTAAATTAGGAAAGTTGTAGGATTTCGCTCAAAGCTCTAGAATTTGATATCAGAAAAAACAAACGAACGTCGTAAAGCCGTCAAAAACGACTAACTTAGGATTTTTTAAATGGAATGCCCTATATAATGTTACATATTCTAATTATACGTACAATTTTGAGTATATTTCATTTAATATAACATATACCTACATTCAACTGTTTTCGCGCTATCGATGATTGAAAATCGTACTATTAATATATTTTCTACTTTCTTCGTATATGAATTTACTTAAGCATCATAAGATCCTTTACACAAGTAGTGCACTATATAAAATTCGGCCTCTCCTATTGGTCGATCCGCATGGCCCTCCGCTCGCTTCGCTCGCTACGGGGGCTCAAGAAAAGGAAACTAACCAAATGCTAACCCAAACTAACCCAAGACACACCCAAAATCAAGAAAAAAACTGTTTAGAAACATAATTTTAAAAAAATAATAAAAAAATGAACGAACGGGGTTTGAACCCGGGCCGTCCAGGTGAGACCCAGCTGTCTAAACCTCTACACCAGGAGAGCTCTGGACAGAAATTCAATTCAATTCAAAATTCTTTATTTGCTCAATTACATATACAAAAAATGTTTAGCATCGTCAAATTCTAGTAAAAAAAAAATTACAGTTAAAACAATACATAGATACACAATAAAATACAATGTAAAATTAAAAACATTCATTTATGCATTTAAAAATTCATCCATCGTCTATAGACAGAACTCCAAAATCATTTATTTAATTCTTCTTTTAAAGATTAAAAGAGGTAGAATTGGTAGACAATTGTAGAAAATAATTGAGTTATTTAAAAAGCTTTTATGAGTTAAATTTAACCTATGTTGAGGTATTAACAGTTGATCATCAAATCTGGTGTCATAGTCATGTCTGGTATTTACTGAAATAAGTTCAGATATATGAGTTTTTGAATAAATTAGGCACTGATATATATAAATACCCGCTAAAGTGGGTATATTTAGTTGCTTAAAAAGGGTTCTACAAGAATAACTTGGTTTCTTTTTAGTTATAATTCGCAGAGCCTTTTTTTGAATTGTAAAGATCTTTTTCCAGTCAGCTGAGTTTCCCCAATATAACAAACCATATGATATCTTGGACTGAAAAAGTCCCATATAGGCAGTTCTGGATATGTCAAAATTCGTTAAATCTGCATCACAGTACTGAACACACCTTATTTCAGAAAAAAGGGCAGGCAATTCATTGACATATAGAATGAAGAGGATCGGCCCCAGTATTGAGCCTTGCGGCACTCCTGCTTTCACCATTTGTGTTGATGATACTGTCTCCCTGCAACAAGTAACCTGTGCGCGCTCAGACAAATAAGATATTACTAAATTTGAGGCCACTCCCCTTAGACCATAATGCTGCAACGTTGCGATAAGGGTCCGATAACACACACAGTCAAACGCCTTCGAGAGGTCGGAGAAAATAGCAGATACATCCTCAGCTCTCTCGAAGCATCCAACCACATGCGTCACCAGCTCCCCCAGAGCATGACTTGTTGATTTATTCTCCCTAAACCCAAACTGAAAAGGAGATATTAGGTTATGTTTTACTAAGAAAGGCATTAATCTGTTATTGAAAGCTGCTTCAATTGATTTTGAAAGAACCGGAGTAATGGAAATCGCTCGGTAATTTCTTGGTTCGTTTTCATTTCCTTTTTTATGGATAGGGATTACTTTAGTAAGCTTAAGTTTACTCGGAAACTGACCCAACTGAAAACATTTATTTATGAGAATACAGAGTGGTAGTGTGATACCAGGCGCTAGCCGTTTGAGGGTTACGTTTGAAAGGCCAAAAATATCTTGAGCTGTGCTGTTGCTTAGCTCCTTTAGGATTTGACATATTACAGTTTCATCAGCCAGCTTAAGAAAAAGACTGCCACAATTGTTTATTAATCGAGATGTAGTAATTATAGGATCCTCTCCAGTTTCTTGCAAGGTTTGTGTAATTTCATGTGAAATATTTACAAAATAATTGTTTAATTGTTCGGAATTTAAACCGGACTGAAAGTTGTCTTTTTTGTTTGTAGTGTATGAATTTATGACTTTCCACATGGTCTTTGATTTATTTGTGCTATTTCTTAATTTATCAGAGTCGTATTTATTTATTGTCTCATATATTTTATGCTTCTATTCTTTTTTAAGTTGTTTTATTAAAGGCGAGATGTCAATATTTGAAGTTTGATTATTAAAATGGGTTAAGAAATTAAGGTTGTCCCTAAGGGACTTGATTTCAGTGTTAAACCATTTACATATTTTGTTTGTTTCTATTATGTATGGTTTTTGTTTTGTTAGGAAAGAAAGTTTCTATGGCACTTAGTAATATATTTAAGAAAAGGCTAAAGGATGTATGTAAGAGCTTGTTATCGACATATGATCTGTCATGTAAGTGTCCCATAGAACAGCTTCACATTCAGCTGGCTGGTTAGTAACACAATTATCCAGACAGCTGTTTCGGTTAGATTTAGATACTCTAGTCGCTCTCCTCACCAAAAATTCAAAACCATATGAACCTATCAATTGAAAAAACTCAGCTGAGTTTTGATCATCTGTAAGGATATCAATGTTAAAGTCCCCATATATAAAAATAGGTTTTTTATATTTACTTACTTTTTCAAAAATATTTAAAAGACACTCAAAAAATATATTAAGTTGACTGTTAGGTGATCTGTACATACATAGTATAATAATGTTTGGATTCTTTACTTCAATAGCTACAACCTCACACTGTTTTTCAATTGACAATATGTCTATATCCACTATCTTGTTGACATTAAAGTTTTTATTTGCATAAATTAAAACACCACCTCCCCCAGATTGAGTCCTGCAGAAATAGTTCTTTATATTATGATTTAGTAAGTTGTAGTGTTGCACAGCTTCATTTGTTAACCAATGCTCACTCAAACATATAAAGTCGAAAGACTGACCTGTAATCTGGAGTTCCAATTCATCAAGCTTTCACGATAGGCTTCTAATGTTTAGAAACATTGTTCTTAAATAAGTAGCTTGTAGTGTGTCTGTTTTTTTGCCAGCTTTTTGTCTGCTCTGACTATTAATATCATGTCCTAGAAGGATTTTGCACCCTGGTCCTGCGTCTGTTGTTTTTTGTTGTTTTTTTTGAATGTTAAACTTGGAACGTTTAAACTTGGCCAGAAGTTTGGACTATAAAGTTCTACCTTCTTTTCAAATGGCGCAGTAACAAGAAAACATTTGTTTTGTGATTTATCCGTTGGAAGTTCTTGTACTTGGATTTCAAGGTTATTAGATCCTGGTTTGTTTTTGATAAACTGTTGTACTTGTTCTTCATTAACTGTTCTCTGCACTCTATAGAGGTAGATCCAAAATCCATTTGACGTTTCTTCAGAAGTACCCAATTGTTTTGCTTTATGTTTATAGTGCCTAGTACGCTGCGTTTCCCATTTGTCATTAGTTTCTTTTTCTTCTATATTTCCTTGAGCATTTTGTATTGCTTTTTGTACATCGGATGTTGTTATTTTTGATTGTCGATGTTGACGATTTTTATTGGTTATGTTTGTTTAATGATTCTTCCTTTCCTGATGGGGCCCATCGGCCAAGTGTTAAGCAGTTCGATCGCTCATCGACCCGTTACCTGTAGGGTGGCTATTCATCGAAATCGGTGCTATAGAGGTTGGCATGTTTTGCCGGCGACTCCGGTGAGCTTGATTCGCGAATTGGAATCTGAAGGCTATCATAACCCAACTTTTCATAATTTTTCACTTTTTCTTCAAAATATTTCACTTTTCCTTTTAGTAGATCGCTATTTTCATGTAACAATCTGTTTTTCAATAGTTTTTATAAGCTTTCTTTATCCAACAAAAAGTCACTTACTGATGAGGTAGGTTGTTTATTAGTGATTTCTTCATGGCGGCATGCCAAATTTTTCTTTTCTATTACTCTTTTGAAGCAGGAAGGATGAAAAACTTCCATGCACTTTTTACACTGTATTTTTACTTTTGATTTAACACCACTTTTGCAATAAAAACACATAGAATTACTTTGTAAATTTTCATTTTCATTGGAGCGAACGGACGATACGTTCGTGCCGTCCGCCATCTTGAATGGAATAGCAAATTGATTGCATCACGAAGACATATTGTAATACGAGATGGAACGATCAATAGGAGAGGTCGACTTTTACATAGTGCACTATTTGTGTAAAGGATCTTAAAATGCTTTACTTAAGTCATTACGGGGTTTCCATGGAAACATCGGTAAACGTCAGTCATAAATGATAATCATAGACAAAGAAGAAAAAAGAGAAGACTATCAGAAAGGTTGATACTATTCATATTTATTTAGGTTGATATATTCATATTTATAAGAAGACACTCACGTTTTAGAGTCATATCTGTCATTTGTGTGGGATTATTACAAAAGGAACAAAGACAGTATCTTAGAATCAAGCTAATATGAGCTTTGATGTTCTAGAACGTTTTCTAACCTATCGAAAAAATATAACATAACCAGAGAAACCAGCATAACCTGACGTTTTGTTTTGAAAGTTGTCTCAAGTCTGTTAAAACGAAGTTTAATTGAAGAAGCGAGACCAAATATTATTATTTATACCTGTACTGCCTGCTGAGCCTGGGGCAGAGCAGGGGACACAGAGGTATGTGTGATTTACATATTTAAAATATGTTAACTATGCCAATATTCCGAAATAGCTAGGTATATCTAACATTAAATTAAAACAATTTTTGTTGAATCATTTGTTGGCCGCTGTGGAGGCCTTCGTGCTACTAAGTGATCTACTATAGGCTGCAACCATTTTTCAGGCTGAAGTTAATGACTGCACAGCGGCTCATCGATAGAAACTGGAAAGGCAAGCCAATCAAAATTTTCTCGGACAGTCAAGCAGCTCCAAAAGCTCTTGATTCTTGTTCATCCAAGACAGTATGGAACTGCCAGGAACTACTCACCAAACTAGGGAGAGAAAACAAACTTACACTGATTTGGATACCTGGACATACATGATATGAAGGCAACGAAAAAGCTGATGCTCTTGAGAAGCAGGCGGCCGCAACGGCCTTCATAGGACCAGAACCAGTACTGGGAATAGCTTATAACACAGCTAAAGAAGCCCTCTTCAGGTGGACACAAAATCAATTTGTAAACAAATGGAGAGAGTTACCAGGCCTAACTCATTCAAAGTGGACGGTGAATCTGCCATCAGGAGTGAGAACTGGACAGCTTCTTCAACTAGGCCGGCAGCAGGTACAGACTGTAGTTGGCATGTACACTGGCCATTGTCGGCTAAGAAGCCACATGAACAAGATAGAGCTCTCCGAAGAAACGGAATGCCGCTTGTGCTTGGAGGACGAAGAAACAATGGAGCATGTTGTATGCCACTGTCCAGCAATGGAAAGAATCAGACAAACAGTCTTTGGAAATTCTCAAATTTTACTTGCAATTTGAAAACTATCCACCCCAGAAAGCTGTTCGATTTCTTGAAAAGGATCGAGCCTCTGGTATGGAAACCACAGATGTGAGCCACAATAGACCAAGGATCGCAGTGGAGGGTCCTATTTGGACCCACTCACGTGTACAAATACAAATACAGTACCATAGGCTGTGGTAGTGCTAAGGTTCTTCTAGTATAATCCCCTTGAAAATCGTGGTGGTCTCTTTTTTTGTGTGGAATTGGTGGTTTATTTCTGTGTGAAATCGCCAATTTGTCAATTTAATTTAAATTGACAAATTTGAGGTTTTAAAGTTAACGGAGTTTATCCTCAACTTTTACCTATATTTGGACCTTTAAGTAACAAATGTTCTTTGTTTCAGATTTGCATTGCCCTACGTGTTTAAAATATATCATAATGTTATGTTTGTTTGAAAAATGTGTATTTGAAGTAGGTTATTCGTTTAAAGAATATGTATTTGCTATTGAGATTTGTTATATATAGTTTTTCTTCAAATAACTTTGTGGTTAAAATATATCATAATGTTATGTTTCAGTTCGAAAAATGTGCATTTGATGCAAGTTATTGGTTTAAACATATATATTTGTTATTGAGATTCGTTGCCTATTTGGTGTTTTAATTTTGAAATAAAAAATAAAAATTCAGATCTACATTTTATTTTAATTTATTTCTGTGCAAGTTCTAATGAAAATACCATTGCCCCCTGTAGATTCTCAACTTGAAAGTTAGCGTTCAAACGCTAACCCTAAAGTTAAGAATATCCGATTCAAGCATCCCTTCCATACTGTTCTTTCCTGTAGCCACCGAGGGCGCCACATACAAGTTACCTAAATTGTAACATGAGATTTGCGACTCTCCCCTTTTTGCTTTCTCTGTGGTGACAATTAAACATCCGGAAAAAGTTAAAAAGTTAATTTTCACTCATAATGGTCTACACTCAACAAGAACAACTTAATATATTTATGGCATACGTTATATGTAATAAAAATAAGAGGGAAGCTAGGACTTTATATGCAAAGTTGTATCAGAACCTGCAAGTTTCAAGTTTGAACACCTTTGCAGTCTACAGGAAAATAATAAATTCTCAAGATTTTAAAAGAAAAAAAAGGATAGTGCGACAACCTGACGACCGTAACCAGCTAGATTTTCTTCTTTATTTTAATGGTATATACAAAACTTGATTTTACTATTTTGGTTCTAAACATTAAATAATTTTTAGTAAATCCGACTCACTCTATACCTACAGCATGTGAAGCATTAAATACCACATTTTGCAGAGCCCAAAGCACACTCAAGAAGTTCAAATACAAACCATATAAGTTTTGGAAAGTTCAACAACTTTCCGAAGAAAATAAACGCCAACGACTTGAATATTGTAATACTATGTTGGAACAACTACGCATGGACGATACGTTTTTTGACAGAATAATATGGACAGACGAAGCATGCTTTGCAACAAAAAGTGTCTATACTAGACATAATACCCATTATTGGAGTCAAGAAAACCCTCGCCTTGTTAAAGCTGTTAAAACATCAGGATGGAAAGCTTTCAGTGTTTGTTGTGGCGTGGTTGGTGATAGAATATTAGGGCCTATCTTTTACGAAGGTGGTCTAACTGGTGATAGATATTACCAATTTCTCGCTGAAGAAATAGAGAACTTTTTAGATGAGTTACTGCTTAACATCCTCAACCGATCTATTTGGCAACAAGATGGTGCCCTCGCTCACAACACGGCAAACGTGACTCACTTCTTAAATGAAAAATATGAGGCTTGGGTTGGAAAGAATGGTTCAATTCGATGGTGCCCCAATAGCCTTGATCTTACTTTGATGGACAGGTCTTTCTGAGGATGGCTTTAAAGAGCGAGTGCATCATGAACATACATTCCACACTTTAGCAGATTTAAGACAAAAAATTTTGGAAGAAATACAATTTATTCGAAGCCACCAGCAGCAGTCGTTGAGGGATGCCGTCCACCACTTAAAAACGTGTTATCGTCTTTGTGTCGAACAAAACAGAGATCGCTTTGAACACCTGTTAAAGTGAATATTCAATATTAATTCCACATGTTTTGTAATTAATTCATTAGCTTTAGTTTAATATAAACAATGCTTTAGTTGTTCTTGTTGAGTGTAACCCATGAGTGACAATAAACTTTTTTCACTGGATGCTTAATTATCACTGATGACTGACATTTACCGATATTTCCATAGAAACCCCGTAATGACTAAGTAAATTCATATACGAAGGGCGTAGAAAACATATTAATAGTACGATTTTTCAATCGTCGTTAGCGCGAAAACAGTTGAATGTAGGTATATGTTATATTAAATGAAATATACTCGAAATTTTACGTAGAATCAGAATATGTAACATTATATAGGGCAATACATTTCAAAAAAACCTACGTTAGTAATTTTTGACGGCTTTACGACATTCGTTTGTTTTTTCTAATATCAAATTCAAGCGCTTTGAGCGAAATCCTACAACTTTCCTAATTTAAACGTTTTTCTAATCCTTCAAATAAAGAAGTTATCTATTGGTCCAAATATAGTCAATAACCCTGTACATACTTGTCCAAAAGCTAGATTGAATTTTGTTCAAAAATAAAAGTTTTAACATACAAATTTATGAGAGACAAAAGTCTCCAGTTAACTAAGGCAGGCCAATTTAAAGGACACAAAATATATTGTATCAAAAGCTTTGGACAGGTCAAAGAAAACTGCAGCTATCCTCCTGTCCACATCCAGCGCACGCTTATGTATTGCAGCCGTAGTCTCCCAAGACCTATCCGGGCGAAAACCGTGCTGACTATTAGACAATAATTATTATCATTTCAAACACTACATATTTCGAATATACATTAAATGTTCCATAATCTTAGGGAATACACTTAAAAGAAACTGGTTGATTGTTTTCTATGACCTCCTTGTCCTCGCCTTTACAAATACCAATGGTTTTAATATTTGAGTGTATGAGTGTATGCACACATACGAGCTTCAAATGATGCATTTATCATCATAGACAGCAAGCTGCTCAAATCTAACTATCCCAGCCAATACATATACAGGCCCTGTTTTTTTAAATTTATTTATATAGGACAGCATGTCTATCTCCCATATCTTAATGTTAACAAGAAAAATATAATAATGTTGACAAAGTTTTTCAATAAGTTCAATTTGCAAAGTGCTACTGATTGGTTAAAAAACGGATATGTTTTTCCAATCCAAAAATCACAGAACAAGCTTTACATAGAAAAAAATACAATAAAATCTCGGTCGAAGTTTTGAAACTGTAAACATATGCAACTAACGCTAGCAACGCTAATGCGGCCATTTAATGCACATCATGGATAAGCGAAAAATTTTGAACTCCTATTTTGTTAGTTCTCTCGTTATGTTAGGAGACTTGGCGTGTTACAATTGGCATTTAATTTAATGGAAATTTGTTAAGAAACCTTAATTAAGCAAATACTTACGATCAAGTCCTCCAATATATCGCATCGTTATTTCACAGTGCCCCCACACTGCACTCACGATGGGATATAATTTCTTGCCCTTCAGACCCCTAAATGCTACTCCTAGATACTGGCCGTCCACGACGAAACTTAACGTACCCTCGTCCATGTCCAAAACGACCAAGAATTTATCGGGTACAATGAAAGTCTCGTCAGGTTTCAATAATGCGGGATACAAAACCCCAGGTTGGTTTTTCGAGTCGTGGTAGAGTTTGTTGCGACCCAGGTCCCAGCCCCATGAATTGTCCGTGCTCCCTACGAGACTTTGGTAACCTACTGAGTGAAGGGGGGCTTCGGCCGTTGCTACACCAACGACTGCGTGTGTGCCTCGTTGTCGCGTTGACCAAGACACCTCCCAACAATGCATACCCTAAAAATGATGTTACAATTAAATCCAATCAAATATGACGCGATGTTTCATGTATTTATAGTGGTTCGTGCAACACAATCAGAAAGAATAAACAAATTTCTAAACATTATAATCTAACCGCATCATAAAAATAAGAAAAAAGGTTTCATATCCAATAAATAGTGTGCAATTATATGTATGTTATTTGTTACTGGTTCAACGCAGTGCGCAGTAAATATTGTAAGGTCATATTTTGCACATCACAAGAGTAGCTGCCTGAAACTAAAGTACCACCTCAAAACAGAGTTTTATCCACAATACCGAAACAGTTCTGTTTCGGTATTGTGGATAAAACTCTGTTTTGGTGCATGTTGCCGAAGGTTCCAAACCCCAACGTAGTAAAGTACCGCCTGGTTAGTGTGCAAATTAAAATCCTTAAAATTAATAGATTTATTTCAGATACAAAAATTAAATAACTTCGGGTTCTCCAACCTTGGTTAGGCCATAGCCTTATTAGCCAAATACCGAACAACTACAGCAACTGTGTCTCTGCACATAACATTCCCACGGGATATCCGATCCCATCTGATCTGAAACGGACGTAAATGAGGTGAAGTGATCAATTCACCTAAGGAGAATTGGGTTATCGCTTTGAAAACTAACGTGAAAGTTACATACTCGAGCACTGAGTAGAGCGCTTAAATAATGTACAACCCAACACCCCTCCCAATGAATAAAACATAGGTACATGCCTTTCGAAGTTAACAGAGTTTATCCTAGGCATAAGAAAACTTTTATAAATTTTGCAAATAAAACCAGGATATTTGTATCTACCATGTTTGATATTGATTGACAGCTAAGAAAATGCAACTCTACCCATAAACAGCAATAAGTCTTAAAACAGCTTTTGCGAAGCTAGGGGTAAATATTATATTATCTGGATATCTGAATAGGTCAGGTATGGAGATTAGTACTCAACCTATCCAAGAATTTTCTCATTTGTCTGAAAATTTCGAAAGATAATTATTATTAAAGGTGGACAACTGCTCCCAAAAATATAGTAAGATACGTTCACGCATTTATTCAGTCTAGCAAAGAAATGGCCAATTATTGATAGTTTTGAATGTTGTCAAAACAAAAAGACGAGAACTGCGCGACTTAGGAAAGACTAAACTCTAAAAAGAATAGAAAAAATTATTTTCTTTTGTGAAACAAAACTGGAAGTCAATACTCATCATCATCATCATCATCATCATCCAGCTTCTCGTGTCCACTGCAGGACATATGCCTCCTCCATACGCCGCCAAGAATTTCGATGTAACGCAAGTTGCATCCAGTTGTGTTCTATTCTCCGTATATAGTCTGCCCTGACTTCTTCAATCTTCACGGTGTCTCCACTCTAATAGTCTTTTGGTCCATCTATCATCGTTAAGTTAGGAGTGGCCTGCAAATCTCCATTTTAGCTTTCTTATTTTCTCTATGATGTCCTCTATCCCCGTTCTTCTTCGAATTTCCGTGTTCTTTACGTGGTCTGTAAGCTTAATTCCTAATATTGATCTTTCCATTTTCCTCTGTGATATCCTTAGCTTATTTATGTTTCGCATCCGTTACCACTGGAAGCACACATTGATTGTATACCTTTCTCTTAAGGGTCATAGGGATTTCGCTATTAAATACGTTCTTCAATTTGCCGTACGCAGCCCAACCTAACCCGATTCTTCTTTGTATCTCTGGTGTGTGGTTGTCTCTAGTGATTTTTAATACGTGACCAAGGAATCGATATTGCGTAACTTCATCTATGATATTGTTTTCTAATTTTATTAAGTTTGTCATTACATCGATTTTACTTTAATTTAGCTGTAATCCGACTTCTTCGGTTACTTGTGCAAGTTCATTAAGCATTACTTCGGCTTTATGTAGGTCATCGGCAATGAGGACAATATCGTCGGCGAATCGAAGGTTGCTGAGCATTTTCCGCCGATGTTTATCCCTGTCTTACACCAGTTAAGATTTTTAAAGGCGTATTCAAGAACTGCCGTGAAGAGCTTTGGTGACATTGTGTCCCCTTGTCTGACGCCTCTCTCCAATGGGAACTCATGAACTCATTGGTTTTTTCGTGGAGTTGCACACTTGGCGTTGATTTTTTATAGATGTTATATATTAGGCGGGTGTATCTGGGTGAGAGCTTTCACTATTCCTTTAGATCCTATCGTGTCGAAGGCCTTCTGGAAATCAACAAAAACAAGAACATGTGGTCGGTTGTATTCTATGGTTATGGTTTTCTCTATCAGGTTTTTTTTTATCGTTAGAAAGTAATCGTTGGTGACACGAAACCTGAGCGAAATCCGGCTTGCTGTATTGGTTGCTCAGGTTCAGTTTATTTTCCAGTCTGTAAGTGATTATTTTGGTGAAGAGCATATACAGATGGGAGAGAAGGCTTATAAGTCTATAATTTTGGAGTTCCGTAGGGTCTCCTTTTTTATGGATTAATATCATTAAAACGTTGTTCCATTCGCTTGGGATTATGATGTCGAAAAGACACATATTAACCCATTATATCCCGTTGTACTCATTAGAGTACACCATAGAAAATATTTTTTGGCGCCATCTAGCACTCGGTAGATAATTATACATTTAGAGATCAATAGTTTTGATAGTTTTCCATAGATGGCAACCCAATATTCCAGCGAAATTGACAACCTATCGATTTTTCGCGAACTTTATACAACCGCTACGTAGATATTGCTGTGTATTTGATGCACGAAAGTGAATAACCTTGCCAAAATAATATTTTTTTGTATTACGATAGTGCGTATCTTGTGTGTTGTGTACTAAGTGTAATCGAGCTATTCTAAGTGTTGTTTGAATGTATCACACAGTTTCTGAATATGGTAAGTAAAAATTACTTAATGTACTCATTTGAGTACAATGGGCTAATACGTTACCTTTATATTTCAATCCTACTTGCTATTCCAACTAAGTCAGTGTATTTATTTTCTAGTTTTCAATGAACTCTGAGGATTTTCCCAAAATTCCTACAACAAATTTCTATGGTAGGAAAAGATACCAACATTTGCAACCTGCTTTGGAAGAAGTTGCTCCGTCTAGTACTAGAAAGGAAGTTGACATTGTGATTATTCCCCCGGATGTTGATTCACAGACAGATGAAGAAGATTTTGACGAAAATAATATTCCAGAAGAGTTGCTGATGCCTCAAGATGTCGCTGGCGAAATCGAACTTTGGCAGATTAGTAGCAGTGAAAGCGAACAGTGATGATGGGCATTTACGATAATTGTAGCGGTATCTACCGGTAGGTATACAGCGGTAATCAGCTGATTAACGTCGATACGTTCCGGTAAATGGTAATTGTCGAACGGAACGGTGCGGATCGCCAGTAACCTTAAAAAAAATTGATTATAATGAAGAATAATAAACGTCAAGCTATCGCATTCTTGGCTACTTTTCAAATATTAGATAGTAGTGATTCGGAAACTGAAGGCATTATAAAATAGTTTCAGTTTCAATGCAGAAAACATAAAAGAAGAAAAAAGTTAACGTGTGTTTATTGAAAAACATATTGAAAATGTTGCTTTTCGCTATATGATGTTGAAGGTATTTTAATTATTTCTCTCTAAAAATGAATGTAATAGTATCATTATTTTCAGAGTTTCGAAAGGATATAAGTAACAAACAGGCTCGCAGGCTAAATTTGTAGGTTATAGTAGTAGTAGTAGTAAACTCTCTGTTGGCATTTTTCTTTCGAAAATTCAGCCAGGAAAGACCCCTATCCAGGCTTAGCAAGAGGTAGAGCGACCCTTCTACATTGGTTACACCTTGGTGGATAGAGATACTATTTTTGGGGCTTCCAGTATGTCGAGTATGTACTCCTGGGGCTCCGACTTGTACATGCACGGCTTGTTTTAAGGTTCGAACACCACCGGCTGGACATTCACACACATTTAAATCTTGTACATGCACGGGGCTCTAACCCCCGGCTGGACGTCCGAATCTTATTCGGAGAATCTACACAGTCCCTGAAAGCCCCATGTGTCCCCAAACTACCATATATGTATATGAAGCTGGAACAAAATGGCCGATACCCGACACGTGCACACTCGACCGAAGACGAATCGGAAGTCCAAAAAAAAATTGTAGGTTATGTCAATATAAGATGTAAATAAACCGACATGTACCGACACAAATAGCAGATCCATAAAGTTAGATCGCGGTACATGTATCGGTAGATTCAATTGAATTACAGAACGCGGTTGGTTAATGGAACACAAATCAACGAACGCTCAGATACATACCGGTAGATACCGCTCCGATTATCGTAAATGCCCGATGAATTCAATTTACCTTTGTTAGCTGTACGGCAGAATATTTTGCGTTCAACTCCTAATCCTCCGCCATCCAAGAAACCGAAGCTGCCGGAACATAAGTGGACTAAAACTTTTGTAGACACCAGTAGTCTATCGACAACAGGATGCACAGATCGTTTGGAAATGTTGAAAAGCGATTTAGAAATCCACAATCCAGTTGAAATACTTGAGAAGTTATTTGATGATGAAATTTATGATCATATTGTTTCCCAAACTAATTTATATTCGTCACAAAATAATAGACATGATTTTTTTTGCCTCGAAAGCAGACATAAAACTATTTGTTGGAGTACTACTTCTTTTGACTGGATACAATAAGTTGCCAAGTGAACGAACTTATTGGAGTCTTGATGAAGATTTAGGCTTTTCTGTGGTAGCAAATGCTATGTCACGAAATAGGTTCCAGGAAATCAAGAGATACATTCATTTAGCCAATAATGACAATTTAGATAAAAAAGACAAAATGGCGAAACTGCGTCCTCTGATTTCACTTCTGAATCAAAAGTTCCAGCAATGGGGCATATTTCATGAACATCTGTCAGTCGACGAAGCGATGGTGAAGTTTTTTGGTCGACATTCTAGCAAACAATACATAAAAGGTAAGCCTGTGCGATTTGGGTATAATAATTGGATGCTGTGCAGTTCTTCAGGCTATTGCTACGCATTTGACACCTATTGTGGTGCTAAAAATATTCCTTTGGGATCGAGGGTGGTACTTCAGCTTCTGGAATGTGTCGCAATACCATCGGACCATGTAATTTTTTTTGATAATTATTTCAGCAGCCATGGACTTCCTAAAACTACTAAAAGAGCGGGGTCAGCGAGCTACCGGAACTGTTCGGGAAAATCGAACAAGAAAATGTCCTTTGACCAACGTAAAAATGTAAAAAAAAAGACCGGGGCTATTTTGAGCATATGTATGATAGCGATTCAGCTCTTCTGTTTGTCAGGTGGCAAGATAATAATACAGTCCCGACGGTAACAAACTATGACACATTGGAACCTATCACTCGTGTAAAACGCTGGTCTACAGCTGCGAAAGAAAAGGTTGATGTTCCTCAACCTAAAATTTTTCAGAATGACAACAAATCCATGGGAGGTGTTGATCTGCATGATCAAGCTGTAAGCAATTACAAGATTTAAGTTCGTGGTAAAAAATGGTGGTGGGTCCTGTTCACCAATATGATAAACATGAGTCTTGCCAATGCATGGAGAATATTTCAAATAGTCAATGAAGAACCAATTGGTCTTATTGATTTTGAGAGGATGATAGTTCGTCATTATTTGGCCTGTCATGAAAAAACAAAGAGCAGACTAGCTGGTCAAATACCAGTAAGTGTGAGGAAACATGAAGGTGGCCATTTTCCACTAAAACTGGAAAAACAACTGAGATGTACTAGGTGTCATCAAAGGGTCAGATGGAGTCGCGTGAAATGCAAAGTAACTTTATGTGTTGAACGAGATTGTTTTGCCATTTATCATTCCTAATTTAAAAATAAAATGATGTACACTGTTTGTACACTATTATTTTAGTTTGTTTATTTTTAACATCATGCGTTTTCTTTGAATAAAGCTTGAGCGTATTAAATATTTTTTTCATCTTTTCTCCATGTATTATCCCATTGTACTTGTACTCAGCTGAGTATATGGGTCTTGCGGCTAACCCATGAACTTCCAAATATGGGTTACATTTACTTTTCTGCTCCAAATAGCGTAAATTTTACCAAAATACTAAAAAAATATGTTTTAGCTTAAAATAATACCTTGGGTTTTAATGAGTTAAATAGGTTTTGAATCTTTTTAAGCAGAACTTCTCCTCCCATCTTAATAGCCTCTGTTACTATACCGTCCTCCCCGGGTGCTTTTCCATTCTTCATATTTTTAGAGCATTTTTAATTTTGTCCTTGGCAATCTCAGGTATGTCTTCTGAACCCTGGTTAACCACTCCTTTTTCTGTCTCTTCAGGTGTGTCTTTTGTATAATTATTGGTAGAATTCTTCGACTATTGCGAGGATTTAATTTCTGTTCGATGTTGTTTTGCATTTTTTGTTTTTCAATTTTATAATTTCTTTTTTGCCATTGTTTAACTTCCGTCTGAGAACTTTCAAGCTGTTGTTTTGTTCGATTGTTTGCAATATGTGCTCTTTATTGTACTGTATTATGTCTTTCCGGATATTTCGGGAGATCCATTTCTTGAGGTACTGGGTTGTTGCGATTCAATTATCTTCGTTGTTCTATTAGTGCTTTGGTGTGGGGGCGAATTTTGTTCTCCTTTTCATGAAGTCAATACTCACTGACAGAGAAAAATAATATCTTGGAAAAGGCAGTATTTTCGGAAATGCCACATTTTTCTCGAATGATAAAAGTTAATTTAGTAAAACCCTATTTAACAGACTAGTGGAAAAATTGTCGACAACTTCGCAAAAAGGGGTATTCAAGAAGGAACTTCAAAAATTGTAAATGAAAAAAGAACAATTTAAGACACACTCTCATCGAACTTATATGGGCACAACTCAAAGGATTTATACCTCAGAACAATTCAAGATTTAAGTTTTCTAAGTTAGATTTAGATTACTAATTCCTATTTAATTTAATTATTTGCTAGCCAAAACATATGCCTGTACACTGTTGTTATTATTCTATTTATCTTGCATCTTAGACTTGTTGATATTAATGAATTGATTACTTCTCTCTTAAGAACCACTTAAATAAGTAAACCACTTAAAGATTTCCAATAACTTTATTTAAACATGACACGTGTTTCGACGGTAACGTCTTTTTCAAATGTGAATAGTTACACTAAAATATGTTAAAATTATATAGTTCAGCTGTCGCAGGTAAATTACAAAAAAAAAATCTTGACCCAGGCGCCTTATGAATAGCAAAGGAAACAAGTTAACAATTTCTAGGAAAGGTTTAATAACGGAGAAAACCCAAAATCAGTTTGTTCGTTAAGTAATATATTCAATTTTTTATATTTATTGATTTCCATAATTTCTAACAGATTTAATTTTTTACCTTTATTTTCAATATGTAAAACATTGAAATATTTATTGAAAATGTGGTTTTCGTTAATTAAATGACAAGCATAGTTAGAAGTATCCTTGCCATTAATGAAACAAGACTGGTGTTCTTTAACTCTCTCTTCAAAAGGTCTACCAGTTTGACCAATATATACTTTGGAACACGAACCACAATTTAATTTATAGACACCATTTTTCTTACTTTTAGGTGTAGGGAATTTGTTATTTTTAATGAACTTACTAATTTTATTGTTGGCATTCATATTTTTATTTTTTGTATACTGTGATATTTTTTGTGTTAACTTTCCTGTGTGTGTTAAAATTTGATAATTGTTAAGTTCATTATTATTAAATTTTGGGTATACCAATTCTAAAGCTTTTTTGGTATCGTAATTTTTAATTAAATTATCAACAATGTTAGCCTTATAACCATTATTCACAGCAATTTGTTTGATTACATTAATCTCTTTATTGTAATTATCTTCAGACAAAGGAATGTTATTTAGTCTATGTATAAAACTATTAAATGCTGCCATTTTTTGATTGTACGGATGCTTAGATGAGTTGTGAATAATTATATCCGTATAAGATGGTTTGCGATAAATGTCAAAGGTATGTTTATTGTTTACATTTGAAATTTTTAGGTCTAAAAAATGAATAGAGTGTTCCTGTTCCAATTCTACTGTAAATTTAATATTGGGATGTCATGTATTAATAAATTCTAAGAAACAAATTGCTGTGAATAATGGTTATAAGGCTAACATTGTTGATAATTTAATTGAAAATTACGATACCAAAAAAGCTTTAGAATTGGTGTACCCAAAAATTAATAATAATGAACTTAACAATTATCAAATTTCAACACACACAGGAAAGTTAACACAAAAAATATCACAGTATATAAAAACTAAAAATATGAATGCCAAAATTGCCTTTAAAACCAACAATAAAATTAGTAAGTTCATTAAAAATAACAAATCCCTTACACCTAAAAGTAAGAAAAATGGTGTCTATAAATTAAAGAACACCAGTCTTGTTTCATTAATGGCAAGGATACTTCTAACTATGCTTATCATTTAATTAATGAAAACCACATTTTCAATAATGATTTCAATGTTTTACATATTGAAAATAAAGGAAAAAATATTAAATCTGTTAGAAATTATGGAAATCAATAAATATAAAAAAATTGAATATATTAACGAACAAATTGATTTTGGGTTTTCTCCGTTATTAAACCTTTCCTAGAAATTGTTAATTTGTTTCCTTTGCTATTCATAAGGCGCCTGGGTCAAGATTTTTTTTGTAATTTACCTGCAACAGCTGAACTATATAATTTTAGTATATTTTAGTGAAACTATTCACATTTGAAAAAGACGTTACCGTCGAAACACGTGTCATGTTTAAATAAAGTTAGTGGAAATCTTTAAGTGATTTACTTATTTAAGTGGTTCTTAGTTATGGATTTCCATCAAGTAAAGGCTAATTCGATTAAATAACTTCTCTCTTGTTAAGAATAACGAGTTCAAAGCTGATTAAGGAAAAATCCTAATATCCCACATTAGTAAACAAATATCCATTCATCCATTGTTACGACTATTTTCATTGTCCTCCCTAAACTGGTTACGCCTAAAATTTTTAAAACTACCTGAAATTATATTGAATACCTAGATACCCCTCGATTATAATAATTCCTCTGTGGTATCGGAATCTCTTTTGTCTGTATAATGACGGTCTTATGCTGTAAATCATTAAAAATAAATTGTACAAGATATTTACGATTTTCAACTTATGTGTCAAATTTGGGAATACATGGAAATAATTTTAATATGATCAGATGGTCGTGGAATAGGTTGACGTGCTCTTATATATCCGTAAGTAACAATAATTAAATGAATTCTCAATATTCTTAGCTTTTAGGGCATAACCATAATAATATTGGCATCAAGAATAAAATACTTATATAGGGAGATCCAGCTTGGTATCAAATACAATTGGATAACCCAAATTATAGTTTTAAAATATTTTCAAACAGAACTCCACTCAAATAAGACTGATGTGTTATAAAACCTTCAATACTTGATAAATAACTAACTGCTTTATGTTAGTTGTTGTCCATGCTTTCAGAACATCTACCCAGAATTCATAATATAAAAGCATACACTATTTATTAAACATTTATTCAGATCACATTAATAGTGATGATTACCTTCGTAAATCCTACTTTTCCCCTTATACAATCTGTACTTTGTGCTACTGGGTGTCTGTGGAACGTCAATTTATCGTCTTCTTTTACAAATATATTTAGAGAGCGGTCGTCTTGGTTCCAACTGTACTTTAATTGCGTCTCCCTCAATGCGGGAGGCATGTCCAGCAGCATGTCTAATCGTGGAGGTCTCGCAAAGTCTTGTGCTAGTTCTCTGGGAATCACGGGTTTGTAGGGGGCGGCTGCGGCGTCCCTGCCGTTGCCCGCCTTAACTCCGTTGCTGACCTAAAACAATTAAAATATGCTTAGTCTGTAAATACCTCTTCTGCACAACCATTAACAAAAATATTTTTAATTTTCATCCTTTTTACTTAAGGCACAAAATTGTCTCTAATAGCACAATTATTATTTATTAAAGCTAATCAATGCAAAAAATGTGAGCATTTTAGGAGAAAATGTAAATATAACTACAGTTGGACCTCGGTCAATTTCTGATACATAACAGTCCAATGTTTTTGGGGGAATAACTCAATTATTACCAATGATATATGCAGTGAATTTCAGGGAAATAACGGTTTACTTGGAAACCGTAATAAGTCCTTGCTCAATGGTCGTGGTTACTTTATTAGGTTGTCCTAGGTAGTTCAGTTAAAAAAAGAGTTCTGATTTCGTTTACAGCGGCTTTTGAAGTAAAGTTCACTTTTGTTTATAATTGGCATTAACGCTATTACTGTTATTATTATTATAATAATTTTGTTTTGCTCCACAAAAATTGCTCTACCAAATGAAGTTTAAAAACCATAACAAGATCTGCTAGTAAAATAAAAGATAATATATTTAAAATAATTAAATTGACGGATGCAAGCGGAGTGGAAAAATCATGCAAATATATTCTTGCATTTTACAAAAATATATTTAAAAATATTAAACTTTTCAGAACGAAGTTGGAAGATTTTTATAATTTTTGCCCTTCTTGTATGCATTAATTTTTGATATTTTATATCATTATATCAAACCATTTTATAAAAAAAATATCCTTAAATGAGGTGTACCTAATTGACGGTTAATTGACTATAACACAACCCAATAAAGTGTTGGCAAAGTCCCGTAATTTATGTTTCGTTACGAACGTTGGGGAACTTTCGGGAATTTATGAGAACTTTGGGTAATCAGCACCATTAAAACATTTAAAATATTGTTGACAAAACCAATCAGTACTTGATACTGGCTTAATAAGATCAATATTTTTTTAAAGCAGGTACTTGGGTACCATAGAAACATTAAAAGAACAAAGACACACATAAAACATTTCAGAACATAGCATATTAAAAAAAAAACTAAATTTTAATTTGGGATTTATTGGAAAATTGATATTTTGCAAGCCTATGTCCAGTGTTGTCACTGGCTTTTATCAAAACCTAAAAAAAAATGGTTGGAAAGTGTCATCTATAAACTTAAGTTCTCTTCATAGCGAAATTATTTTATGATAACCAGTTCTTCCTTTCATACTTCAATAAATACAGAAATCTTTATAGAAAGCTAATTAAACTTACTAAGCATCTTTATTATGAAAAACGATTAGCTACAACACCTAACAAACAAAGAGAAACTTGGCAATTTGTAAATGATCTTCGAGGTAGGACTACTAACAAGACAATGGAAGCAACTAAAATGAGTACCTCTGACATAAATACTTATTACTGCTCAATAGCACAGTGCCTTTCAAAGGAGGTGAGTCCCAAGTATGACCACTCTAAATATCTTCAAGAGGTAAGAGTACCAACATCCTTTTTCTTTGCTCCTGTGGTTGCTGAAGAGTTATTGAGTACCTTTCGTCATATGAAAAATAAGAAAGCTAGCGGACATGATGGCATATCCATTAAAATTTTCTCTTCCTTATCTCTGTCAGCAATTACTGCTCTGCCTCAGGCAATCAAGCTCTCTTTTCAAGATGGCTACTTTCCTCCTATTCTAAAACGGGCTATTGTCATGCCTCTTTATAAGTCTGGAGAAAAAGAGACACCTTCCAACTATAGGTCTATATAACTGCTTCCTACACTCAGTAAGATCATTGAGACCCTCCTCAAGACAAGAATATTGAACTTCCTGGATCATCTTCCCAATTTGGATTCCAGCATTCAAAAAACACCAATGATTCCATTTTTAACATTTTGGAAAAGTTATACCTTACCCTAAATGAAGGTGAAGCAGCGTCAGCTATCTTTTGCGATATATCTGAGGCCTTCGATTGTGTTGATCATGACAGTTTGTTGAAGAAGCTTGACATGTATGGCTTTAGGGGCTCCAGTCTTCAGTGGTTTAGGTCCTTTCTTTCGGGGCGTCAGCAGGTTGTTCAGTTTAATAATGGACAATCTGCTGTAGGTTTCTTGGAGGCAGGAGGACCTCAGGGATCAGTTTTGGAACCCCTACTTTTCCTATTATATGTAAATGACCTTTCACTGTCAATTTCTCAAGGCATTTAACATCATTTGCAGATGACACCACTATTCTCTGGCATTACAGAAGCCCCATAGCACTACGCAACATTGTGGAAACTGAACTAAAACATATACGGGATTGGTGTGAGTCAAACAGATTGAAATTTAATATCTCCAAGACAAATCTGTTACATTTTAAGGAAGGTTTGGGTGATGTCTTGGTTGGGGAGGAAACAATTAATACTACTTGCTCTACTAAGTTCTTGGGTGTATCCTTAGACTGTCGTCTTAAGTTTGATACCCATATAGTAGCACTTTGTAATAAGCTGTCATCAGGATGCTATGCAGTCTTGGCAGTTAAATCCCACCTAAATAAGCAGATTGCCAAAAGTGTATACTTTGCTGTAGTAGATAGCCATTTAAGATATGGTATTTGTTTCTGGGGGTCCTGTTCTGCTTATCTTTTTCAGCAAGTTTTTATTATTCAAAAAAGGGCGGTCAGGTATTTATGTGCAATTGGTCCTAGGCAATCATGCCGGCCTTACTTTGTCTCAGAAGGAATCCTTACGCTGGCTTACCTATTTATCCTGGAATCAGTGTGCATGGCATTCAAGAAATATGGCAGCATGATATCTAGGCGGCAATTAACTACAATAGATTTGCCTATCTCCTCATCAACTTTAACAAAAATATCAATTTTTTATGACACAAAAAAGATGTTTAACCACCTGCCTTTAGAAATTAGAAAGATAAGCAACTATCTGTTGTTCAGGCGAAGAGTGAAGATTTTTCTATCTTTAGCATTTTATACACTAGACGAGTACTTTGTCCACAACTTTAACTGAATTAAAATTTTACAAATTGACTTTGTTTATTGTTTATGAGTCTTTTAGCTCTAATTTTTGTGATTTCATGTTAAGTAAATTATTTTAACTGGAATTTTTCAATACATTTATATCATAGGTTTAAGTGTTTAAAGCATAATTGGTTTAGCTATCCATTTTACTAGATGTATTTGTGACCTACCTAGTGATAATAAATTAGTGTATTTATATAGTTTTTCTTATAACAACTTATATCCCGTTCTGTGTTTATATAGAATTAAGTATTTTAGGACGTTTTCAGCTTTGTCAATGAGAAGTAACATTTCTTTGGATAATAAAGCCATATTTGAGTTTGAGTTTTGAGTATAGAACCCGCGGTCAAATTGTATTAAATTAAGAAATGTTGGATTTGTTTTAGCGAAAATGATAAATACATTTTGAAATCTAAGAAAAGTCGGTAAAAAGAAGTCTTTGCATGACAAGTTCTAACGAAATATGCTGTCGTAGCATTTTAATGTGCCAAAATTTTAATGTTAATGAAATTCGTAAGTTGTACTGACTTCTGGCAACACTGCTGAGACATGTACATAGTGCGGCGCGAGGCGTATAACGCACCGAACAACGTTGTCAAATCAAACATAATTGTTTGGTAACGTTCTTCTTCTTCTTCAGCCTTCATTCGTCCACTATTGGGGTCTACCTAAGCTGCGTTTGGTCTGTCTTGGTCGCCAGTGTGTTATCCGCGCTGCCCATCTGTCATGGTTCTGTCTGGCCACATGCCCCACCCACTGCCATTTGCTTTTCGAGATACGCTTCATGATGTCCACGACTTTAGTTCTTCGTCGGATTTCCTCATTCCTGATCTTATCTCTCAGACTGATTCCAAGCATGATGCGCTCTATTGCTCTTTGCATTACTCTGAACTGTACAGCATTTCTTTTTGTTATTGCCACTGTTTCTAAACCGTATGTTGCTACCGGCAGTACACATGCATCGAAGACTTTCCGCTTTAAGTTTATTGGTAACTTTCTGTTTTTTTAATATATCTATAACTTGCCAAAAGCTGCCCATGCAAGTCTTTTCCTACGTTTTATTTCGGCAGTTTGGTTCTCTTTGCCGATTTTGATATTATGCCCCAAGTAGACATATTGATCGACGTTTTCTAAAGTCGTACCGTCTATTCTTACAATATCTTCCGCATGCTTATTATCTTGGTTTTAGAGAGGTTCATTCTTAGGCCGACTTTTCTCGACGCTTCATTGAGTTGGCTTAACATATCTTTAAGTTCATGGATGTCGTTGCTGATGAGGACGATATCATCTGCGAATCGTAAGTGATTTACACACATTGATACCTTTACCCTCCCAAGATAGTGTTTTGAATATGTTCTCTAACGCCAAAGTAAACACTTTGGGAGATATAGTGCCTCCCTGGCGTACGCCTTTCCTAATTCTTATTTTATCTGTTGTCAGGTTTCCATTTATTTTGACATGAAAGGTGGCATTCTCATTTTAGGAGCTTTGTATATCGGGAATCAATTCTAGCATTGTTCATGGCCTGCAGGAAAGCCCATATCTCAATGGAGTCGAATGCCTTGCGAAAATTCACGAATGCTAAGTGTAGAGGTATGGTATATTTAGTTGTTTTTTCTATTAATGTTCTTACTGCCTGGAGGTGGTCGACGGTGTTGTGCCCCTTTCGAAACCCCGCCTGTTCTACAGGTTGGTAGGCGTCTAACTTGTTGGTGAGTCTGTTACTGATAATCTTGGTAAGAAGTTTGTATAAGTGTGATAAAAGACTGATTGGTCGAGAGTTCTCTATGTCGGTGTTATCACCTTTCTTGAAAAGTAAAGCTACTTATGCGTTATGCCACGCGTCTGGTATTCTTCCCTCACTTATCCTGATATTTTTCGATATTCTTTTAATTCGTAATGCCCTAATTTTATTCTTTTTTTTAAATTATAACGCTGTAGATTTTATATTTCAAATTAGAAAAGCGTAATAGACATTTTTAGGTGGATCGAAGCATACCATTTGCAAGGCAGACTACCACCATTTCGTTCTCAATTTCAATTAATCAAGTACATATTTAAAACATGACAAATATCGTTCACCATATAAATTATAACGTAGCTTAGTTCTAGATGAGCCACTTCTTTAAAGAGTCGAGTTCATACCTATACGGACGGTACAGCCCATGTTATTTTCGCAGACTCTTTGTAATTAGCAGCGTGGCTTTCTAGACATACCCAATATATCTTGGCATTGGAATTTAGGGACATGGACAGGAAACTTATACCCAAAGCAAGAAGTCTCCTTTTAAATGAAGCAATAACTCTGATTATTCTACAGTACGATTCAACAAGAAAAACTAAATATCAATGTACTGATTTGCTGCATAAAGCCGTCAAGTAATAAAGGAGATAATAGATAGAGAGATAAAGAGAACGAAAGGAATTTATTGATAATATTCAAGAACTTACCTTCTGGCCCATGCTCATTCCCCGCGCGCCTCTTCTTCCGCGCGGTCCCGTCTTTGTACCGCCGCAGGCAGGCACCACGGCCGCCTTATAAGCCCGCCGCACGTCAGCGGCGCCGCGGACTCCGCCGCCCGCCGCCTGCTGCCCGCCGCCTCCTCCGCCGCTGCAGCCTACGTTCCTCACGCCACCGGTCCTGATGCTGGTTTTGTACCTGAAACGAAAGACCCTGATTAATTTACTGCAAATATATAATTTATTTAGACGTGAGGATATGGTACTGGGCATCGGGTTCATATATTATCGCATTATTATAACTATGATGTCACACTGCGTTTCCAAAAATAATTATGTCATTGCTACTTTCTTGATGATTTGATACTTTCGAAAACCACACTTTATGAAAGTACAAAACCTCGAAACTATCATTAATACCAAGTATTGCCAATAATACAATCTGTCGAATTACAAATATTTACACCACTTTACTTTTACATCGTTGATACTATTCCGCGATATTCGTTTGCTTTTCTGAATCACTTAGTAACCGGTGTGACCACACAGTCGGCAAATTCGTGTGACCCCTAAGTATTTTTTGTTTTCCGTCATTCTTTCAATGTGACTCACACTTAAGTCCTGCGGTCACCTTACCATACCTAGTTCATGTACTATTTATACACCATTTATAAAATATTTTGGACACTCTTGAAAGCAGATCCAACAATCTTTTAAAATATATGACTTTTGGGGCGGAATGGGCCTTTCAAACAAACATATTAATTATGTTGGAAAATTATTTGTTATCAGTCTGGAAAATCAAGAAAACGTGGAGGTTACTGTACTGTATTCATATTTTTGGGGCTTGTAACAGGAATGTGTTAGCTTAGAACCACTTTGAGATATAAATTTAAAATTTTTACCATCCCCATGGACGTCGATGCAGGCAATCATGTTGAATTATTGTTTTAGTATATGTAAGTACATCAAATTTATACAAAACATCCTCACTTCCTAATTATTATTTCCAATTGCGTTTTCAAATTTTAATAGAGTAATAGTATTAGTATAGTATAGAAAACATTATAAAAAACAGTATTGGCAAGTTTATCAATGTAGATTGGAATATACAGTTCGTCATCATATAGATATCTCAAAATTGGTGTAATTACTGTAACTGTGAAGCTATTCGTAAAACATTAAAATTCAAAGAACGTGACCAATGTTTTATTCTAGAAAAATGTACAAAGGTACGTAAAAAGTTCAACCATCTACGCAATAAAACATGTTTCTCGATTTTATCGCGGAAAACGAAAAAATCCCAACGTAGTACTTTCCTGCTAGCCATTACACAAGCCAATTGAATACCCCGTAATACAATCTCTATTTCATTGGAAGTACGCAGATATAAGCGGCGTGGCCGTGACCTTGACTCGAGTTGACTGCCGCGAAGTGAGAGCTCCATCCGATCAAAATCCTCTCACTTGTGCTGTTATGTGTTAGTTGGAACCACTTTTGCTGCAGACCATTGGAGAGATACCAGATTTTAAAATGTATACACGATTTTCCATCCATAGCAATAGCAGATTTTTCAAAACATGTTTTCATTAAATTCACGTTGTTATAGAGCAAAGAAATAATACCTAAATTAAACCTGATAACCCTAATCAAATACCTACCAGGGAAGTCAATCTCAAAGCGAAAAATGCGATCCCCGGATTAATATTTTCAAATTCCGCGATCGAATCTCGTATATTATAAGTATATAAAATATAGGCAGAGTTTATTGAACAATAAGGTAAATTTTATAGAAAAATGTATATAACTACACTCACGGACAAAATTAAAAAAAGTTGGAAATGTTTAAATAGCTCTAATTTTTTGTTATTACAATATCCGTACTTCTAGATGCAATATTACAGCGTGTAACACAAAATACATGTACGTGTACATGTATTTTGTATACTCACAACGTGTTTACGACAACTGACCTTATAGTCTAAGAGCTAGTGAACCATCCGAGTAACCCGTTTCCCACAAAGCTAGAAAATTTTTAAGTTATGTTTTATTATCGGTCAATTATGAAAATACGAGTCTGGCAGGCATCTCGCGGTTGCGTCATCATCCCTTAAATTTTTGAAAATGTCAAAAAAAAATTTTTTTTTACCTTCTCCCACAAGGCTACAATTTTAATACGTTGTAATTTACATAAGTTTAAGTGTAAAAAAAAATTGACAACCTATTTTGAGGGTTGCAAGTAAGTGCCAGACGATAGCAAAGTTGTCATCGGGATAGTAATTCATAACCTGCTCCCACAAGGCTGAAATTTTAACGGCATATTCTATCAATAATTTAAAAAGTACATGTAAACAGCCAAACTATTTTGACGGTTGCAAGTGTCTGCCAGACGAGTATATAATAGTCATGACGCTCGATGGGAGTGCGAGCGTATCAGACTTGTTCGAGTTCCAATGTCAGAAAGAGAGAATACATCTATTGTGTATAGGCATTCCCACAGTAATTTAAAGGAAAAAGTGAGTGCTCATGAGATGGTGAGACGTATCTATATGAGCGAGTGAGATGAAGGTACCGGTAAGACCAGCTGGTCATTTAAAACGCAGTCAGCATCGGCACAGCTTATCCACTACCAGCTAGTCCTCTCTACCGAAATCGGAAAGTTGGAATGTCCACAGTCGAGTGCGCATCGGTATTTTTAATAAACGGTTAATTTTAAAATTAATTTTCGCTTCAAAATCCTCGATAAATTCCTCCGAAGCCACGGCTATCGCCCTAAAAAAGTCCGAAATTTCGGATTTTAATACAATTTAGCCATTCAAAATCGTTTTTAGACGATAAAAAAGTTTATTTTAAGTTAAACGAACTGTCAAAAGTATTAATCAGATGCCCAGACGTTTAAAACAATATTGAGTCATGGCCCTCTTCTAAAATTTGCACGGCACTTTCCCAAATCAAAGGATGCCGCCGCAAGATGAGTAGCTGGCAGTGAATAAGCTGTGGCAACGGCTATACATTATTTCTCGGCGTGGCACAAAGCTATTAAAAAATTATAATATTATCAAAAAATAATTTATTACTTATTAATTTTTACTACTAGTGTTAATTATGGAAGCAGTGAATATAATTTGTGTCATATGCAGACTTGATATTTGCCAAAAAACAACAAAATGCATTGTCATAATTATGTAGTTAAAAATAATTCAGTTGTTTCGATTTTTAATGATAACTTGTCTTGCATAAATCACGAAGAGGCAGACACAAAAATTATACAACACATTTGACATATCAATGAAGACAATCTGAATATCTTAATTAAATCATCAGATACTGATATTTTAAATATAATGCTTGGAAATATGGACAATTGCACATTTTTTTGGAATAATTTCATGCACTGACCGGTTGTGACTACAATCATTTTTCAAAAAAGGGAAAAAACGGCCTTTTTCAATTCTTAAGAAAAATTTAGAATATCAAAAAGCTCAAAAAACTTAGGAGTGCTTATATAACATGGCGTAGCTGTGAAATTTTTCCAGTTATTGAAAAATTTGTCTGTGAAATTTAGGGCAGCAAAGGAGTTGCTGTTAACGAAATAAGATATAATAAATTTATGATCACTTATAAAGCAAAAAATAAGAATGAACCATTTAATAAAAAATATTTAAATTACGATTCATCGAATTTACCACCGTGTCAGTC
>MU184358.1:341-18865 GCA_016904865.1 Pissodes strobi | reverse complement strand
TGAATCAAAAGTTCCAGCAATGGGGCATATTTCATGAACATCTGTCAATCGACGAAGCGATGGTGAAGTTTTTTAGTCGACATTCTAGCAAACAATACATAAAAGGTAAGCCTGTGCGATTTGGGTATAAGAATTGGATGCTGTGTAGTACTTCAGGCTATTGCTACGCATTTGACACCTATTGTGGTGCTAAAAATATTACTGATGATTCCTTTGGGATCGAGGGTGGTACTTCAGCTTCTGGAATGTGTCGCAATACCATCGGACCATGTATTTTTTTTTGATAATTATTTCAGCAGCCATGGACTTCCTAAAACTACTAAAAGAGCGGGGTCAGCGAGCTACCGGAACTGTTCGGGAAAATCGAACAAGAAAATGTCCTTTGACCAACGTAAAAATGTTCAAAAAAAAAAAAGATCGGGGCTATTTTGACAATACGTGTATGATAGCGATTCAGCTCTTCTGTACGTCAGGTGGCAAGATAATAATACAGTCCCGACGGTAACAAATTATGACACATTGGAACCTATCGGTCGTGTAAAACGCTGTGGAAGAAAAGGTTGATGTTCCTCAACCTAAAATTTTTCAGAATTACAACAAATCCATGGGAGGTGTTGATCTGCATGATCAAGCTGTAAGCAATTACAGGATTTCAGTTCGTGGTAAAAAATGGTGGTCGGTACTGTTCACCAATATGATAAACATGAGTCTTGTCAATGCATGGAGAATATTTCAAATAGTCAATGAAGAACCAATTGGTCTTATTGATTTTGAGAGGACGATAGTTCGTCATTATCTGGACTGTCATGAAAAAACAAAGAGCAGACTAACTGGTCAAATACCAGTAAGTGTGAGGAAACATGAAGGTGGCCATTTTCCACTAAAATTGGAAAAACAACTGAGATGTACTAGGTGTCATCAAAGGGTCAGATGGAGTTGCGTGAAATGCAAAGTAACTTTATGTGTTGAACGAGGTTGTTTTGCCATCTATCATTTCTAATTAAAAAAAAAAAAATTGATATTAAAATTTTGTTTTAAATGTTTGTACACTATTATTTCAGTTTGTTTATTTTTAACATCATGAGTTTTCTTTGAATAAAGCTTGACCGTATTAAATATTTCTCCATGTATTATCCCACTGTACTCAGCTGAGTACATGGGTCTTGCGGCTAACCCATGAACTTCCAAATATGGGTTACATTTACTTTTCTGCTCCAAATAGCGTAAATTTTACCAAAATATTAAAAAATATGGTTTGCGCTTAGAATAATATCTTGGGTTTCAATGGGTTAAATAGGGTTTGAATCTTTTCATGCAGAACTTCCCGTCCCATCTTAATAGCCTCTGTTACTATACCGTCCTCCCCGGGTGCTTTTCCATTCTTCATATTTTTAGAGCATTTTTAATTTCGTCCTTGGCAATCTCAGGTATGTCTTCTGAACCCTGGTTAACCACTCCTTTTTCTGTCTCTTCAGGTGTGTTGTGTGTCTTTTGTATAATTCTTGATAGAATTCTTCGACTATTGCGAGGATTTCATTTCTGTTCGATGTTGTTTTGCATTTTTTGTTTTTCAATTTTATAATTTCTTTTTTGCCATTGTTTAACTTCCGTCTGAGAAGTTTCAAGCTGTTGTTTTGTTCGATTGTTTGCTGTATGTGCTCTTTATTGTACTGTCCTATGTCTTTCCGGATATTTCGGGAGATCTCTTTGTTTATAGCTCTTATTTCTTGAGGTACTGGGATGTTGCGATTCAATTATCTTCGTTGTTCTATTAGTGCTTTGGTGTGGGGGCGGATTTTGTTCTCTTTTTCATGAAGTCAATCCTCACTGACAGAAAAAATAATATCTTGGAAAAGGCAGTATTTTCGGACATTAGGAAATGATAAATTTTTCTTAAATGATAAAATTTAATTTAGTAAAACCCTGTTTATCAGACTAGTGGAAAAATTGTCGACAACTTCACAAAAAAGGGGCATTCAAAGAAGGAACTTCAAAAAGTGTCAATGAAAAAAGAACAATTTAAGACACACTGATGAAATGGTAAAAGAACGTGTCTCATCGAACTTATATGGGCAGGACTCAAAGGATTCATACCTCAGAACAATTCAAGAGTTAAGTTTTCTAAGTTAGATATAGATTACTTATTCCTATTTAACTATTTGCTAGCCAAAATATATTTCTGTACATTGTTATTGTTATCCTATTTATCTTGCCCCTCAGACTTAATATTAATGAATTAATTACTTCTCTCTTGTTAAAAATAACGAGCTCAAAGCTGATTAAGGAAAAATCCTAATATCCCACATTAGTAAACAAATATCCATTCATCCATTGTTACGACTATTTTCATTGTCCTCCCTAAACTGGTTACGCCTAAAATTTTTAAAACTACCTGAAATTATATTGAATACCTAGATACCCCTCGATTATAATAATTCCTCTGTGGTACCGGAATCTCTTTTGTCTGTATAATGACGGTCTTATGCTGTAAATCATTAAAAATAAATTGTACAAGAAATTTACGATTTTCAACTTATGTGTCAAATTTGGGAATACATGGAAATAATTTTAATATGATCAGATGGTCGTGGAATAGGTTGACGTGCTCTTATATATCCGTAAGTAACAATAATTAAATGAATTCTCAATATTCTTAGCTTTTAGGGCATAACCATAATAATATTGGCATCAAGAATAAAATACTTATATAGGGATAATGTCATAGAATTAATCCTCCAGCTTGGCATCAAATACAACTGGATAACCCAAACTATAGTTTTAAAATATTTTCAAACAGAACTCCACTCAAATAAGACTGATGTGTTATAAAACCTTCAATACTTGATAAATTAACTAACTGCTTTATGTTAATTGTTGTCCATGCTTTCAGAACATCTACCCAGAATGCATAATATAAAAGCACACACTATTTATTAAACATTTATTCAGAGGATCAAATGATTACCTTCGTAAATCCTACTTTTCCCCTTATACAATCTGTACTTTGTGCTACTGGGTGTCTGTGGAACGTCAATTTATCGTCTTCTTTTACAAATATATTTAGAGAGCGGTCGTCTTGGTTCCAACTGTATTTTAATTGCGTCTCCCTCAATGCGGGAGGCATGTCCAGCAGCATGTCTAATCGTGGAGGTCTCGCAAAGTCTTGTGCTAGTTCTCTGGGAATCACGGGTTTGTAGGGGGCGGCTGCGGCGTCCCTGCCGTTGCCCGCCTTAACTCCGTTGCTGACCTAAAACAATTAAAATATACTTAGTCTGTAAATACTTCTTCTCCACAACTATTAACAAAAATAATTTTAATTTTTATCCTTTTACTTAAGGCACAAAATTGTCCCTAATAGCACAGTTATTATTTGTAAAAGCTAATCAATGCAAAAAATCTGAGCATTTTAGGTGAAAATAGAAATATAACTAGAGTTGTACCTCGGTCAATTTCTGATACATACAGTCCAATGTTTTTCTGGGAATAATTCAATTATTACCAAGGATATATGCAGTGAATTTCAGGGAAATAACGGTTTACTTGCAAACCGTAATACGTCCTTGTTCAATCAATTATTGTGCGTGGTTACTTTACTATTTTGTCCTAGTTAGTTCAGTTAAAAAAAGAGTTCTGATTTCGTTTATAGTGGCTTTCGAAGTAAACTTCACTTTTGTTTATAATTGGCATTAACGCTATTACTGTTATTATTATTATAATAATTTTGTTTTGCTCCACAAAAATTGCTCTCCCAAATGAAGTTTAAAAACTATAACAATATCTGCTAGTAAAATAAGAGATAATATATTTAAAATAACTATTGACGGATGCAAGTGGAGTGGAAAATCATGATTCTTGCATACTTACAAACATATGTTTAAAAAGATTAAACTTTTCAGAACGAAGTTGGAAGATTTTTATAATTTTTGCTCTTCTTGTATGCCTTAATTTTTGATATTTTAAAAACCATTTTATAAAAAAAAATATGCTTAAATTATGTGTAGGTAATTGACGGTTAACTGACTATAACACAACCCTATAAAGTGTTAGTAAATTCCCGTAATTTATTTTTCGTTACGAACGTTCGGGGACTTTCGGGAATGTATAAGAATTTTGGGTAATTAACAATCAGCACCATTAAAGAATTTAAAATATTGTTAACAAAACCAACCAGTACTGATACTGGCTCAAAAAGATCCTTTTTTTTTAAAACAGGTACTTAGGTACCATAAAAGACCTTAAAAGAACAAAGACACAAATAAAACATTTCAGAACATAGCATATTAAAAAAAAACTAAATTTTAATTTGGGATTTATTGGAAAACTGATATTTTGCAAGCCTATGTCCAGTGTTGTCACTGGCTTTTATCAAAACCTCAAAAAAAATGGTTTACCACAGGTTTGAAAGTGTCATCTATAAACTTAAGATCTCTTCATACCTTAAGGAAATTCTTTTATGATAACCAGTTCTTCCTTTCATACTTCAATAAATACAGAAATCTTTATAGAAAGCTAATTAAACTTGCTAAGCATCTTTATTATGAAAAGCAATTAGCTACAGCACCTAACAAACAAACAAAGAGAAACTTGGCAAATTGTAAATGATCTTCGAGGTAGGACTACTAACAGGACAATGGAAGCAACTAAAATGAGTGCCTCTGATATAAATACTTATTACTGCTCAATAGCGCAGTGCCTTTCAAAGGAGGTGAATCCCAAGTATGACCACTCTAAATATCTTCAAGAGGTAAGAGTACCAACATCCTTTTTCTTTGCTCCTGTGGTTGCTGAAGAGTTATTGAGTACCTTTCGTCATATGAAGAATAAGAAAGCTAGCAGACATGATGGCATATCCATTAAAATTTTCTCTTCCTTTTCTCTGTCAGCAATTACTGCTCTGCCTCAGGCAATCAACCTCTCTTTTCAAGATGGCTACTTTCCTCCTATTCTAAAACGGGCTATTGTCATGCCTCTTTATAAGTCTGGAGAAAAAGAGACACCTTCCAACTATAGGCCTATATCACTGCTCCCTACACTCAGTAAGATCATTGAGACCCTCCTCAAGACAAGAATATTGAACTTCCTGGATCATAACCAGCTGCTTTCATCTTCCCAATTTGGATTCCAGGATTCAAAAAACACCAATGATGCCATTTTTAACCTTTTGGAAAAGTTATACCTTACCCTAAATGAAGGTGAAGCAGCCTCAGCTGTCTTTTGCGATATATCTAAGGCCTTCGATTGTGTTGATCATGACATTTTGTTGAAGAAGCTTGATATGTATGGCTTTAGGGGCTCCATTCTTCAGTGGTTTAGGTCCTTTCTTTCGGGGCGTCAGCAGGTTGTTCAGTTTAATAATGAGCAGTCTGTTGTAGGTTTCTTCGAAGCAGGAGTACCTCAGGGATCAGTTTTGGGAACCCTACTTTTCCTATTATATGTAAATGACCTTTCACTGTCAATTTCTCAAGGCCATTTAACATCATTTGCAGATGACACCACTATTCTCTGGCATCACAGAAGCCCCATAGCACTACGCAACATTGTGGAAACTGAATTAAAACATATAAGGGATTGGTGTGAGTCAAACAGATTGAAATTTAATATCTTCAAGACAAATCTGTTACATTTTAAGGGAGGTTTGGGTGATGTCTTGGTTGGGGAGGAAACAATTAATACTACTTGCTCTTCTAAGTTCTTGGGTGTATCCTTAGACTCTCGTCTTAAGTTTGATGCCCATATAGCAGCACTCTGTAATAAGCTGTCATCAGGATGCTATGCAGTCTTGGCAGTTAAATCCCACCTAAATAAGCAGATTGCCAAAAGTGTATACTTTCCTGTAGTAGATAGCCATTTAAGATATGGTATTTGCTTCTGGGGGTCCTGTTCTGCTTATCTTTTCAGCAAGTTTTTATTATTCAAAAAAGGGCGGTCAGGTATTTATGTGCAACTGGTCCTAGGCAATCATCCAGGCCTTACTTTGTCTCAGAAGGAATCCTTACGCTGGCTTGCCTATTTATCCTGGAATCAGTGTGCATGGCATTCAAGAAATATGGCAGCATGATATATAGGCGGCAATCAAATACAAGAAGGTCTCATGTAATAGATTTGCCTATCCCCAAGTAGGCATACTCATCGACGTTTTCTAAAGTCGTACCGTCTATTCTTACAATATCTTCCGCATGCTTATTATCTTGGTTTTAGAGAGGTTCATTCTTAGGCCGACTTTTCTTGACGCTTCATTAAGTTGGCTTAACATATCTTTAAGTTCATGGATGTCGCTGCTTATGAGGACGAAATCATCTGCGAATCGTAAGTGATTTAGAGGAGTTCCGGTCACATAGATACCTTTACCCTCCCAAGACAGTGTTTTGAATATGTTCTCTAACGCCAAAGTAAACACTTTGGGAGATATAGTGTCTCCCTGGCGTACGCCTTTCCTAATTCTTATTTTATCTGTTTTCAGGTTTTCAATTATTTTGACATGAAAGGGGGCATTCTCATATATGTGTTTTAGGAGCTTTGTATATCGGCAATCAATTCTAGCATTGTTCATGGGAAAGCCCATATCTCAATGGAGTCGAATGCCTTGCGAAAATCCACGAATGCTAAGTGTAGAGGTATGGTATATTCAGTTGTTTTCTCTATTAATGTTCTTACTGCCTGGCGGTGGTCGACGGTGTTGTACCCCTTTCGAAACCTCGCCTACCGTTTGCAAGGCAGACTACCACCATTTCGTTCTCAATTTGAATTAATCAAGTACATATTTAAAAGATGACAAATATCGTTCACCATTTAAACTATAACGTAGCTTAGTTCTAGATGAGCCACTTCTTTTCATACCTATACAGCCCATGTTATTTTCGCAGACTCTTTGCAATTAGCAGCGTGGCTTTCTAGACATACCCAATATATCTCGGCACTGGAATTTTGGGACATGGACAGGAAACTTATACCCAAAGCAAGAGATCTCCTTTTAAATGAAGCAATAACTCTGATTATTCTACAGTACGATTCAACAAGAAAAACTAAATATCAATGTACTGATTTGCTGCAGAAAGCCGTCAAGTAATAAAGGAGATAATAGGTAGAGAGATAAAGAGAACGAAGGGAATTTATTGATAATATTCAAGAACTTACCTTCTGGCCCATGCTCATTCCCCGCGCGCCTCTTCTTCCGCGCGGTCCCGTCTTTGTACCGCCGCAGGCAGGCACCACGGCCGCCTTATAAGCCCGCCGCACGTCAGCGGCGCCGCGGACTCCGCCGCCCGCCGCCTGCTGCCCTCCGCCTCCTCCGCCGCTGCAGCCTACGTTCCTCACGCCACCGGTCCTGATGCTGGTTTTGTACCTGAAACGAAAGACCCTGATTAATTTACTGCAAGTGTATAATTAATTTAGACATGAGGATATGGTACTGGACTTCGGGTTCCTATACTATCGCATTATTATAACTAATTCCTATTATGATGTCACACTGCGTTTCCAAAAATAATTATGTCATTGCTACTTTCTTGATGATTTGATACTTTCGAAAACCACACTTTATGAAAGTACAAAACCTCGAAAATAGCATTAATACCAAGTATTGCCAATAATCCAATCTGTCGAATTACAAATATTTACACCACTTTACTTTTACATCGTTGATAATATTCCGCGATATTCGTTTGCTTTTCTGAATCACTTAGTAACCGGTGTGACCACACAGTCGGCAAATTCGTGTGACCCCTAAATAATTTTTGTTTTCCGTCATTCTTTCAATGTGACTCACATTTATGTCTTGCGGTCACCTTACATACCTATTTCATGTACTATTTAGTAGGTACACGATCTATAAAATATTTTGGACACTCTTAAAAGCAGAGCCAACAATCTTTTAAAATATAACTTTTGGGGCGGAATGGGCCAACAAACATGGGTCATATGTCGACAAATTATTTGTTCACAGTCTTGAAAATCAAGGAAACACTTAGGATATTGTATTTACATTGTTTGGGCTGGTAACATGAATGTGTTTAGAAGAACCACTTTGAGGTAAAAATTAAACTTTTTTACAATCCCCATGGACATCGATGCCGATAATCATCAAAATAAGTAGGGCGAAGAACATCATAATGTGAAGTAATGTTTTAGTACATGTAAGTACATCAAATTTAAACAAAACATCCCTACTTCCTAATTTTCAATTGCGTTTTCAAACTTTAATAGAGTCAGTGGCGTATCTAGCAGTGTTCCGTGTGTTTCGGGAACACAGGCCCGGGCCCCTCAGGGGCCCGGGCTTAAGAAATTCGAAATTTAAAAAAATAATAATAAAAAAATGTTTATGTAAAAAAATTGTGCCAAGAAATAGGGATTACTAAAGGCAGAAAGGCTTGGCCCCGGCGGAGAAATGAAAAACTAAATCTTTAATCGTTTTTTCTATCACAAAATATTACAAAGCTATAAAAAGCCGTCAATTACTGATAAAGAGTAGCCGACAAAGGAGGCCGCCCGCGCCGGCCGCTTCTGCGAATGCGAAAATCAGCACGTGCACGTACTTTAAGATATCGGTTTGTCGGTATTTCCTTCGAAAATCTTTGTCGGGATTTTCTCAAAGTAAAGTATGTTACATATATTCATATTCTTGCAGTTTTTATATTGCCTTATTTTTGTGTATGTGTTGCATTAAAGTAAGTAGGTATTCATTTCTGAACTAGAGCTTCTAGAGAAAGGAGCTGACGAAAAGTGATATTTTAAGTTCTCGGATTAGTTTTAACATTAGTGGTTATTTAATATTATAAATTATAAAGGTATGTATGATAATGTAGGTACCATACTATGTGGTAATTGCGGACCTTTTAAACATAAAAAGCTCGAACTCCTCGAACTTTTATGTTCATTAGGTTCTAGGTTGCTTAGGCAGTTATTGTTATTTGACTTTTCTTTGCAGAATGAGTACATATAAACATAAATCTGGTGCGCAAAAACGTAAGGAACAAGAAGAGGCAGAGGGAAAAGGGAAAAAGCTTCCAAAAATTACAGCTTTTTTCAATTCATTATCTACTGCAACTGCTTCAACTTCACTTACAACTAGTAATGAAAGTAAGCTATAAAAATACAAAGACAATAATTACAAAATAAGTTTTGATTTTTTATTTTATTTTATTTTTTTCAGTTCACACTGTTGCAAATATTCCTTCGTCCAATTCAGAACCTGATCCTGGTAACAATGATGAAGCTGAAATTGTTGAAGTAGTTGCTTATGGTAAAACGGGTAGTATTATTAATGACTTTACTTCTGATCAATGTGAAGATAGAACTACTGATCTTAAAACTGACAAAGGCTACTATGCAGATAGAGAACTAACAATAGCTGAAAAGAAATTTTTAGTGGATAATGAACCTTTTAGACCACTAGGGCCCTATCCTAAAAACTCTAACGGGAGAAGTTTTTCTTCTTTTTTTTTTATACAAACGTAAATAAATCAGGTATTAAAACTGAGCGCTTGTGGCTTTGCTACTCCCAAATTCTAGATAAATGTTATTGCTTACCTTGCTGGTTATTTGGACACGATAATGCTGTTTTGGCCCGGGGTTCTGATGATTGGTCACATCTTCAACAGACAGTCAGTAGACACGAACAAAAAGGCGGCCACAATGAATCATGCGTTATTTTTGATCGATGGAAATTAAATAGGACTATTGATGCAGAGTTAGATTTAGAAAGTCTTCGAGAAATATCATGGTGGAGGCAGGTTTTAATGCGCGTTTTCGATGTTACTGTAACATTAGCGTCTTCTGATATGCCTTTTCGAGGCCACGATGAAAGCATAAACTCTAAAAATCCTGGTGTTTTTGTATCTATAATTACCTTACTGTCCAAATATGATCCAGTTTTACAAAATTTGTTGGAAAATAAAAAAAAATACACTGTAACTTATCTAAGTTCAACTATTCAAAATGAAATTATTTACATATTAGGTGATGCTGTTAAACAAAGCGTATTAAAAAAAATAAAAATTGCACCATTTTTTTCTATAATAGTTGATACCACTCAGGATATTTCAAAAAATGACCAATTAAGTATCACCGTTAGATATGTAGTTATTAATTATGAGTATAATAGGCCATCAAACATTGAAATTCACGAATCTTTTCTTGGGTTTTTCCCAGTTATAAACCAAACTGGCACAGTCCTATATTGGACATACTAACTAACAATGAATTGCCCATAGAAAAACTTCGTGGACAAGGCTATGATGGCGCTGCGAACATGAGCGGTATCTATCAAGGTGTTCAAGCTAAAATATCAAGCATTACACCTTATGTTCCATACGTGCACTGTGCGGCACACAATCTCAATTTAGTTCTTAATGACTCTACTAAAAATGTTGAAGAAATAAGAAATGTTTTCGGCCTGCTTGAAAGGATTTATGTATTTTTTGGGCATAGTATAAAAAGATGGGCACTTTTACAGAGTGTAACCAAGACTAAAATTACTATAAAAAATTGACCCCTACTCGTTGGTCGTCAAGACTTGATGCGCTAGAAGCCCTTCGTTTTAGATATGTAGATATTTTAAAAGCGCTTTCAAAAATTATTTTAATTTCTGCCAATAATCTTGAAATTACGGAAGCAAAATCTTTAAAAGATAATTTGAGACAGTTTTTTTAATTGTTTTTGAAACAAAAATCCTAAAAAATATTGATGCTGTGTCCAAACTTCTGCAAAAGAAAGAACAAAATATAGAGCATGCAGCTAAACTGTTTACTACATCCTATGAAAACATTAAACAAACGCGGGACGAGTTTAATTTAATTGAAACAGAGGCAGCTGATTTAGCAAAGGAATGGGGTACTATTACTGAATTTGCCCAAAAAAGAATATCTAGGCCAAAAATATTTTTTGACGAAATTAATAGTCATTACCAAATTCAAACCAATAAAGATCGGTTTAAAATTGATGTTTTTTTTAAAACACTAGATTTCCTTAGTGTCCAGTTAAAAAGTCGAAGTGATGGGCTACTCGATATTTGTTCAACTTTTCGAGTTTTGTCTCCCGAATTCTTACGTAGTTCTTCTCTTTCCGACAAAGAACTATACGAAATGGGTAAGGCTCTTTATCTAACATATCCAGAAGATCTTTCAGATACACTTCCTCAACAGCTCATTTCTTTTAGGCAGTGCTTTCAAAATGAGTTACAAGAAATTAATTCCATTTATGAATTAACAGAACTTATCCTAATTAAAAATTTTTCTTCTTGTTGTAGTTTTAGCGAAATCATTTCAAGCTGCAATATATTTTTAACCATTCCCGTTTCCGTAGCCTCTGCTGAAAGGTCATTTTCAAAATTGAAATTAATTAAAAACTATTTAAGAAATTCTATCTCTCAAGAGCGCTTGTCAGCATTGGCACTGATTTCCATTGAAAATGACGTTGCTCGCACTTTAGATATAGATAATATTATAACAACTTTTGCGAATGCTAAAATAAGGAAGAAAAGCTTCTCCTAGTCCTACGCTACTCTACACGATGATTTTATATATACATTTTTTTGTTATTGTTTTATTAATATTTAGCTTTTTTATAATTTTGTTTTTTTTTTCTTTCGTTATTCTGTAATATTAGTTTATTTTTTGTATTGTATATACTTCTATTTTTAGATGTTTTACTTTTTGTTAATTTTGTGTTTTATTTTATTATGTATTCATTTTAACTATTAAAACGTAAATTTAAAATTTGGTAGTTTTTTTATAAATAATTTAACTTTTTACCTTAATATACACTAGGAAAGGAACGGAGTATTTTGTTACCTTTGTATTTATTTGTTTAATTTCTAATTTCCTAATAAGCTCCTTGAATTTCTACGATTTGCTGGCCCAGAAAAAATATTTTTGAGCGTGGCACCCGGCAGGGAGGGGCCCGCGAAGATTATGGAACACAGGCCCGGAGCTGGGTTAATACGCCACTGAATAGAGTATAGTATTAGTAGGAGTATAGAACACATTATAGAAACAGTATTGGTAAGTTTATCAATGTAGATTGGAATATACAGTTCGTCATACAGATATCTAAAATTGGTGTAATTACTGTAACTGTGAAGCAATTCATAAAACATTAAAATTCAAAGAACGTGACCAATGTTTTATTCTAGAAAAAATGTACAAAGCTACGTAAAAAGTTCAACCATCTACGCAATAAAACATGTTTCTCGATTTTATCGCGGAAAACGAAAAAATCCCAGCGTAGTACTTTCCTGCGCTAGCCATTACACAAGCCAATTGAATACCCCGTAATACAATCTCTATTTCATTGGAAGTACGCAGATATAAGCGGTGTGGCCGTGACCTTGACTCGAGTTGACTGCCGCGAAGTGAGAGCTCCATCCGATCAAAATCCTCTCACTTGTGCTGTTATGTGTTAGTTGGAACCACTTTTGCTGCAGACCATTGGAGTGATACCAGATTTTAAAATGTATACACGTTTTTCCATAGCAATATTTCAAAATATATTTTCATTAAATTCACGTTGAGTTATAGAGCAATGAATCAATAAGTACCTAAAAGAACGCTGATAACCCTAATCAAATACCTACTTGGGAATTCAATCTCAAATCAAAAAAATGCGATCCCCGGATTAATATTTTTAAATTCCGGAATCGAATCTCGTATATTCACCTATTAACATATATATAGGCAGAGTGTATTGAACAATAAAGTAAACTTTATAGAAAAATTTATATAATTACGGACAAAATTTAAAACATTTTGAAATTTTTAAATAGCTTTAAAAGATGCAATATTACAGGGTGTAACACAAAATACATGTACGTGTACTTTTCTTTTAAGTGGGTCATACTGTATACTCAAAACGTTTACGACAATTGGCCTTATCAGTAAACACGTGCATCAACAGTGATCTATGAAAATTCAATAAAACCTAGAAGTTCCGAAGATGCCTCTAAAGTTTTGTGAACATTACTAGCACGCGTATTTTTCTGTAACGCTCTGTATGATATAAAATTGAAAACGTTCCAGAAAAAATTATAATAAAAAATTTTGTATCCATAACTTTGCCCACGAGTGTATTTTTGCAGAATACAAATAACAAAAAATAAAATACCTTCATTTTATACAAAATGAGAATATTTTTTGTTATTATACAGAAGAGTCAAACGAAAACTGCTTAACACAGCAAATTCAAATAAAATGTAAAATTAAAATGAAATATTATTTTAATTTTTCATAAATCATAAATAAAAAGAAATCGTCAACAGGTTAAGTTATTATAAGTCAATAAAAGTTTAATTTATGAACTTAAATGAAGTTTAATACCGCCCTCAACAAGTTTGTGCGGCTAAAAGGAATAATACCAAGAATAATACTATAAATATAAAGTTCAAAAAGATCTCATGACGATTCAAAAAATAACAAAACTAGATGAAAAGCAGTAGTTCCCAGTATCATGCTACCTCAAAATAGTACGGAATCGCGGGTTGGATTTGCTGATATCCCTCAATTAAGTAACATCCGAGGTAATAATATATTCAGATTGTAGAAAGCTTTCGCTTTTCTGGTCTGTGAGGAGTTACTTATATGTTTTAAAACCCGAAAATCAAAAAGGCAACGGTGCTATTTTGAATAGAGCAAATGCTTTTGAAATTAATCGTCAAATCAGGAACTTACCCTTTTTATATTACGAAAAAAATCTAGTCGGATCTTTATGTCAAGGTTTTCAACATCATATTTTTTCTTTTTAAGTGGGATACACACATAAGCAAAATTATTGTCAATATTAGAGCCAAAAACAAGGCCAACACCCGCACGTGTAACTCAAAATAGAATAGCTACAAAAAACACCAATAGTGTCAAGTGACTTAGATAAATAACATAGTTCATGCATAAACAAATTTTTGGAATAATAATAATCAAAGTTTCCAAAACAATGCTAAAAATGGGTTTGAATTAAGAAGTATTTACACTTATTTTTTGGGAATAAATTGGCTAACCTTGTTGATTTGGACATTCTGTGTAACTCCTGGCATGACTCAGAGTGTCAGAAAATGCAAACCAATCTCATTTCCTAATAAAAATAAAAAATTATAGCAAAATAACTATCAGCAAAAAAATAACGATAATTGAGAAAAATTAGAAAATACTAACCCTATTTATGATAAACACGTATTTGAAAATCAACTGACACTAGTCACCTATAATAGCTAGGACTAGAACGAAAGATCACATGTTCTAAGCACTGGAATTTTTGCCTACACTTTTGCAAAATTAATTTGTGAAAATTTTATATTAATATATTCCAATGCTGTAGCAAGTACACTAATGTTTTTTAACTACGAATATCTTATAAAACTGACGAAAATCAGAAAGGTATCAGAGCTCTTTTCAACAGAGCAGATGCTTTGAAAATTAATCATAAAATAGCCTGCCTTAAAAATGTCATGCCATCAAGTAAATTGAATAGAGTTAAACCTTCAAAGGTAAATGAGATTTTGGATACTATGCCATGCTGCAAAATTTAAACAGCGGTCAAAATTTTAAGGATAATAGAAGTCTATTTTATGAAATATATTACTTACAAAATACAAGCTATACGAGTATAACTGACTGAGATGAAAAGAATGCAGATTGAAAATTAACAGACACTAGTCACCTAGCTAGAACCACATGTTCTAAGCACTCGAATTTTTGCCTACACTTTTGCAGAATCAATTTGTGAAAATTGTATATTAATATATTTCAATGCTGGCTCAATAGTTCTGTAGCAAGTACACTAATGTTTTTTAACTACGAATATCTTATAAAACTAACGAAAATCGGAAAGGTATCAGAGCTATTTTCAACAGAGCAGATGCTTTGAAAATTAATCATAAAATAGCCTGCCTTAAAAATGTGATGCCTTGAAGTAAATTGAATAGAGTTAAACCTTCAAACGTAAATGAGATTTTGGATACTATGCCTTGCAGCAAAGATTAAACAGCGGTCAAAATTTTAAGAACAATAAAAGTCTATTTTATAAAATGTATTACGTATAAAATAGAACCTATAAATCTGACCGAGATGAAAAAAATGCAGATATGACAGTTAAAGAAAATGTAAACATTAAACAAAGTAGTATAAATTATTAACTTAACCTTAGTAAGCAAGGCTTATTTACCATTAACAGTTAATAATAATTTTTAACCCTTCATATGACAACTGATTCTTAAAAAAAAATGTACTTGAAAATCAACTGTCCCTAGTTACTTAGATGGAACACAAGACCACGTGCCAGAGTTTTCTAAGCAATGAAAATTTGCCTAAACTTTTTCAAAATTAATTTGTGTATATTTCATATTTATATATTTCAATGTTAGATACATTACAATACATAATTATTGCTGGCTCAATAGCTTTGTAGGAAGTTCACTAATATTTTCTTTTACTACGAATATCTTATAAAATTGACGAAAATCGGAAAGGTATCAGAGCTATATTCAACAGAGCAGATGTTTGGAAAATTAATCATACAACAGCCTGCCTTAAAAATGTCATGCCTTGAAGTAAATTGAATAGAGTTAAACCTTAAAACGTAAATGAGATTTTGGATAATATGCCTTGCTGCAAAATTTAAACAGCGATCAAAATTTTAAGGTTAATCAAAGTCTATTTTATGAAATATATTGCTTACAAAATACAAGCTATACGGGTATAACCGACTGAGATGAAAATAATGCAGATATGAAAATTAAAGAAAATGAAAACATTAAACAAAGTAGTAATTAACTTAATCTTAGTAAGCAAAGCTTATTTACCATTAAAAGTTAATAATAATTTTTAACTCTTCATATGAAAACCGATCTTTTAAAAGAGACTTACTTGAAAATTAGCTGACACTAGTCACCTAGCAAGAACGCAAGACCACGTGTCAAGCACTAGAATTTTGCCTACCACTTTATTCAGAATTAATTTGTGAACATTTTATATTAATATATTTCAGTGCTAGATACCTACATTACAAATATAATTATTGCTGATCCAATAGTTTTGTAGCAAGTACACTAATGTTTTTTTAACTATAAAACTGACGAAAATCGGAAAGGTATCAGAGCTATTTTCAACCGAGCAGATGTTTTGGAAATTAATCATAAAATAGCCTGCCTTAAAAACTTCAAACCTTGAACAAAACTGAATAGAGTTTAGAGCTTGAAAAGTAAGTACTTAATATTTTGGATATTGTGCCTTCCTGCATAATTTAAACAGCGATCAAAATTTGAACAATAATGAGTCTTATTTTATAAAATATATTGCCTACAAAAAAGAAGAAATATAATTGATTAAGATGAAAATAATGCAAATATGATAGTTAAAGAAAATGTCAACAATAAACAAAGTAGTATAAATTATTAATTAATTTAATCTTAGTAAGCAAAGTTTATTTACCATTAGCAGTTAATAATAATATTTAACTCTTCATATGCAAACCGATTCTTTAAAAGAGACTTACTTGAAAATTAGCTGACACTAGTCACCTAGCTAGAACGCAAGAACACGTGTCAGGCTCTTCTAAGCACTAGAATTTTGCATACCACTTTTTCAGAATTAATTTGTGAACATTTTATATTAATATATTTCAGTGCTAGATACCTACATTACAAATATAATTATTGCTGATTCAATAGTTTTGTAGCAAGTACACTAATGTTTTTTTAACTACAAATATCTTATAAAACTGACGAAAATCGGAAAGGTATCAGAGCTATTTTCAACAGAGCAGATGTTTTGGAAATTAATCATAAAATAGCCTGCCTTAAAAACTTCAAACCTTGAACAAAACTGAATAGAGTTTAGAGCTTAAAAAGTAAGTACTTAATATTTTGGATATTGTGCCTTCCTGCATAATTTAAACAGTGGTCAAAATTTGAACCATAATGAGTCTTATTTTATAAACTATATTGCCAACAAAAAAAAAAGCAATATAATTAATTGAGATGAAAAAAAAAATGCAAATATGATAGTTAAAGAAAATGTAAACATTAAACAAAGTAGTATAAAGTATTAATTAACTAATCTTAGTAAGCAAGGCTTATTTACCAAGAATCATTTTTAACTCTTTATGTTAGTAGCAAAATAAAAAATATTAAGAGTCTTCTTTAAGCCACGTAATCTGAACAATTGCTTAACATAGAAAAATCTACTAAGATATTTGATTTATTTTTAAGATATCTCGTGTCTTTACCATTAAAATTTAAAAAATTATAAAACTGTCATTATCAATAATTATTAACATATTCATAATTTTGCTTATGAGAAACAGACACAAATATGATGTCCATGACCTTAGTTTTTTTACGAATATAAAGAAGTAAGCTCCTGTATCTCTATTTTAGATAATAATTGTTTGTGAATAATATCTTCGATTCTTCACAAGAAAATTATTTACCTACAGCATGAAAATTGTCATTAATTATCTACGATTTAAAAATGTTGTTAGCAATTTTATAGTAAGAACACATTCATAAATCAAAATTACCCTTCAGTATAAACCGGATGAACTGGTGAAGAAAAATTGGAACACTTGTACACTTTCCACGAAAACATTTTCGTGTTTAGAGAACCATCTAGAGAACCACAAAAGACACCCGATACGACCGGCATTTCGAATACTTCTCTAGACCTGTGTTGAGTAGACTGTACTTTCTAGTTATAAGTAGAATCAAGGATCACCAGCCTGGGAGGATTTTGACCTGGACCCCTTGATCCGTCCTACCTGCTTTTTGTAACCACCAGATAGAAAAATGGTTGGTTTTTAGACCGATTCCCACAATTTTAATCGCTAAAATCGCTTCAAATATTTAAAGAAATCCAAATAAAAAATGTTAAAGTTGTAATACTATTGAAGATTTTTTTTTGAACATGTTTAATTTTCATAAAGAGGGGTTGGAATGCAGATTAGGTCAGTATAGTAGATTTTAGTGATTGACGAAATAAATGTTGCAATTATAAATATGGCGTTTTTAAAATGAAAAACAGTATCAACATGATTTTTGTCCTTCTGGAAGGAAGAAGGGATGTGTGGAGATTAGGTCAATGACGAAATAAAGTTTGCAGCTAAAAATCGTGGCGTTTCTTTGTGAAAAATAAATTGACGGTATATGGTCGATTTAGTTTACAATATTATGTCAGTCGAGTTGAAAAGTAATTTTCACACGTGGTGCAATTTTTTTCTACGACTGCCTGAAATTGAATATTTCCTGCACCCTTCTATTTAAACTTGCAAATTTTTCGAGGATTCTTTAAAATACTATAATAGCTATCACGTAATGTCCAAAAAATCAATTGATATTGGTCTTTATGACCAAACAGTGTAACTTTCGCGTGAAACGTAAACTTTGCCATGTGAGAAGTATACTGCTTTCTAACAAATTTACCTTTATAGACAGTGCAAAGTTGTTTTTATTTTCTTCTGTGTACAGAATGTCTGGCTAGATTTTCACCCCAACATAGCTATTGTTACGGCTAGCCTAACAACCATCTGAACGTTTTTGTGCTACCCTA
>MU184357.1:92675-146594 GCA_016904865.1 Pissodes strobi | reverse complement strand
AGTTTGGGTTAGTCGTCGAATCAACTTTCGGTTAGTTTCACTTAGTCTCAACTTATTTGAGACATTGAACCGGTTCTGATACGTTATAATCAATTTTAATTCATTTGGTTTGTTTTGGTTAGTCGTCTAATTAACTTTCAGTTAGTTTCACATAGTCTTAACTTATTTTAGTCATTTGATCCGGTTCCGATACGCTATAACAAATTTTAATAAATTTGGTTACCTTGAGTTAGTCATCCAATCAACTTTCGGTTTGTTTCATTTAGCCTTACTTATTGTAGTCATTTGAACCGGTTCCGATATGTTATAATCTAAGACTTGGTTAGTTTGGGTGAGTCGTCGAATCAGCTTTCGGTTAGTTTCATTAGTCTCAACTTGTTTGTCATTTGAACCGGTTCCGATACGTTATAATAAATTTTAATAGATTTGGTTAGTTGGGGTTAGTCATCCAATCAAGTTTCGGTTAGTTTCACTTCGTCTAATAAAAATTGAATAATTCTTTTCCAATTCCATAAGAGAGAAAGAAGCAGAAATCACGTGTAGTTACACAACAGTCATCGACAGTACAATAAGAAAAACTACCCTTAGTCATCTTAACAATATATATTTTTTAAATAGCGTATAACGTAAATCGTGCGAAAACTATTCCGTAAAAATAAATTCACACCGTCCTATCGCGAAAGTACTTGCGAAAACTGAGTCACGGCTAAGCCGTGACATTGACGTGTAGCCGATGGGTGAGGGATTGACGCAGGCAGGAGGAAAATTTTCCGCGGCACGCTCGAGTGAGCGGACTTATCTATATGTAGACGGTGCGGTGGTATTACCAGGTTGTGGTCGATCGACCGGGATGCCCTTTCGCGCGGATGCCTTCGAGTCGATACTTGTGAGTTAGAAGGGCCCTCACTTGTCTTCTCGATTGGCACACTTGGGTTCTAACATCTCGGTATATGTTATCTTAATTTCCGGGTGTTGAGATGCTTACTGCTTAGCGGCAGTGGAGCGTCTGGGGCAGCCAAACTATTTCAGGTGACATAGTATTGTGTAAATTGATGGTTATTGGCCGGAAGCAAGGGGACAGAGGCTTCCCGGTGAGTACACTTTATTTTTATCATTGATCAGTCAGTACAGTAATTAGTTAATATTTTTGTTTCATGGTCACCTCAATCTCTGGCTATATACCGGGTAGAGCTCGTTGAATGAATTGCATTGTCAATGCTCACGTAAGTGTGATCTTATAAAACACTAATTGTACAGAAGTGAAATATTAAAGTTGTTGCTATGCACCAACTTTTTGTTAAAACGGGAAGTTGCTATATGTGATATACACCACTCCAATATGAACATTAATAACCCCATGTTTGCCACGTGCGTCTCATATTAAAACCTGACCCGATATTTCCGCAAAACGTAGATTTATGATTGAATTTATGCAAACTGTGTGAACTATGATGAAACTGCAAAATAGTTTGTAAATAGGAATAAAGGCACTTTAGTTAAACAGTTAAACAGTTAAACTTAAGACATTAATTTTAGTACTCATAGCCAGCGCTTGGAAACTTTTCATTCACTTGTTTAGTTAGATTTGGAACGAATAATTTAATGTTAGATTTATTTACTTACTTTTTTAAGCTCGGTATGTAGCTCAGACACTTAACATGAACGAACCCAGGTACGTTGCTTCCACTCAACTTGGTAATAATGACGTCTGGTAAAATCAGTAACATATGAATATCATATTCATCTGGATGAGTTATTTTAAGACCATCGTAATAACTTCCGCCATAAAATAGTTGTTCGAACATTTCGTCGAATAACGTATCCTCTTCACACATTCTAGTGGTTATCAAGTTGAGAATCTGAAGCAACGAAACAATTTTATATGCTTTGCAAATTTTAATCAAATGATTTCTTGACTCAATCTCAAACAATGGACAAGAACCAATGATTCATGAAAGGTTAAAAGTAAAATATCATAATGTTAGTTAAAATAATCAATAAACATATTTTTATGAACATCCTGTATTACTTAAAATGTTACCCAACCGTCCGTGATATTTATCTTTATACCCTTGAAAACTGATACTCTAACATAAACAAATAATATGATCCAGAGATTGGGAGAGACCTAAAACAAGAACGAAGGCAGTGCAGTGAGGGCAGTGAGTGGCCGATTAAGAACCATGTATATAGAGTGGTCATAGTTTACCTATGTGTAGTTGTTTTGTGTGAAATCATGTCGACATGTGAATAATAGTTTATATTGTTATTAAAGTCCATGGCAGGAGTTTTGATGGTACCTTTACCAGAGTGTATTGCCGATGGGCAATGCATTACCAGGTTGTGGTCGATTGTGTAGCAATGAACCGGGATGCCCTTTTTTTTGTGCGCGATGCCTTCGAGTTGGTCTTGTGAGTCTGAGGGCGCCTCACTGGTCTTCTCGAATTGACACACTTGGGCTTTAAGATCTCGGTGTGTGTTATCTTAATTTCCGGGTGCTGTGATGCTTACTGCTTAGCGGCAGTGGAGCGTCTGGGGTAGCCCAAACTGTTTCAGGTGACACTGGCTAGTCGTCGAAGAAAGAAGGTATATTTCTGACATTATATAATAATATAGTATTGTGTAAATTGATGGATATTGGCATGAAGCAAGGAAGCAGAGGTTCCTCGGTGAGTACACTTTATTTATATCATTGATCAGTCATTACAGTAATTGGTTAATATTTTTATTTTATGGTCACCTCAATCTCTGGCTATATATAGAGTAGAGCTCGCTGAATGAATTGCATTGTCAATACTCATGTAAGTGTGATCTTATAAAACACTAATTTTACACAATTAAACCTAAATGTGAAAACTGCATCAGTGTTCTTTTCCAGTACTTCCAGTTTTCTGTGCAGACACTCAATTACCTGATGATGTTAGCGCAATCGTATCAAACATACTGGACTGAACTGTCAAAGAAAAATTAGTTTTTTTGGCTGAACGAGGCGGTAAAATCTGATTTCAGTTGATTTAAATTAGGCTGACCAGATATGTTTAGAGGCAAAAGAGTATATATAGGAAACCATAAAGCCATAAACACAGTAATGTCGTGAGTGGCGTAAGCAGAGATACCCAGGAGGGCTCCTGCTCAATTTTCACTCAAAAGTCGTTAAAATCGAGATCATATATTAATATTGAATGGAATATGACCGGTATAGATCTGCTATAGTACCGATTGGTGCACCTCCGGGCGAGGTTGAATCCATTGATGTTTTAACCAATGTGTGCTTTGCATAATCTTTTTCCTGTAAATAATATTAAGAATGCTCATGGTACACTGTTGGATCTAGTGACTTCCTCGGACTCAGTGGCGGACATGTGGGTAGTACAAGCCGATGAGGTGCTGGTTCCATTGGATAGCTATCACCCTGGTCTCTGGGTTCAGTGTTCCAATTTATCTAACCGCAGGTATAATGACTTGGGACACCATGCGGATGGGATTTATAGGTGTTTTAAAGGTGGAAACTATCGTGCTATAAACGAATTCTTTGCCGCTGTGATGGGGGAATACTTGTTTAGGGCAGAGATTTATATGCTATGGTTGGAATATTTTATGATGTTTTGTATGTTTTGTACCACTTAGGAGAATTTCTTCAAGGAAATTTCCTAGATAGTGCTCAACAAGTTGAAAGAAAACATAATTAACAAGAAAATTACACACAAAGAATCTAAAAAACAACCTACTGTTGAGAACTATCGGGAATTTGGTAGATTAAGAACGATTTGTGAGAATTTGTCCAAGGTGTCTTATGGCAACTATGTGAAAGTTATTGAGCACGAACTTACTAATAATAGGGTGAAAAACTTCTATAACTATATTAACTCTAATCTGAAATCAAGGGAATTTCCTAAATAATCTACCTATAATCAATTTAAAAGTTGCGATGGCTAGCAAATGGCTAATTGCTTTGCTAATTTATTTGCTAGTGTTTATGGCACTGGACCCTGTGATGTAAATGATGTGATATCTATAAACTCTCTTAACATATCCTACTGTGATATAAACATATCTGATATTGATAAAAAGTTAGATTCATTGGACATAAATAAGGGCCCAGGGCCGGATGATATTCACCCAATTTTTCTAAAAAACCTAAGCTTTATACTTTCAGGAAGTTTCAGGCACCCTTTTCAGGAATTTTCAATTGCCTTTTGGACTCGGCATCATGTTTCCTGATTGCTGGAAATCTAGCTATGTGTCTCCGAACTTTAAATCTGGCTGTAGGTCCGACATAAAGAACTATCGATCAATTAGTATTTTAAGCACAATTTCCAAGCTATTTGAAAGTATTGTGACTGACTATCTCTCATCAGCATTGAATGGAGTCGTTAATGAGTTCACAGTTTGGTTTCTTACCAAAGAAATCAACTGAGCTTAATCTCCTCCTTTACACTGATTACTTGTCTGCCGCCTTGGAGGGTGGGTGCCAGGTTCACTCGATTTACATGGACTTATCCAATGCGTTTGACAAGGTTAATCATTAAGATCTAAATTTACAGCTCAGAATGGTTGGGGTGAATGGATCTTTGCTTGAATGGATTGAAAGTTATTTAAGTGGCGTTACAACAATTTTCAGTCCTATAACATCATAATAACTTCAGGAGTACTACAGGGCTCCCATTTGAGACCATTGTTACTTAACGTTTTCATTAATGATATCCAAAATTGTTTTGAATATGGGGATTTCTGCCTTTTTGCAGATGATTTGAAATTTTATAGGACTGTGAAGTCTGTAGAGGATTGTTTCGGCCAGCAGGCCGACCTGGATAGGTTGGTCTCTTGAATTTTTAAAGGGAGTGTGTACTGATTTTAACGATATCAAAACTGTGAAGCAACTTTATACAAATATTGTGCGCCCTCATTTAGAATATGCTTCATCTGTTTGGTCACCTGGCTACTGTGCTCTTAAAAAAAGTCTAGAGGCGGTGCAACACAAGTTTTTGCATTATGTTGGCTACAAGTTTCAATTTGACCCCACGTTACATTACTCTGGGATAGAAAGCCTACTTGTGATTTCCACATTAGAGAAAAGGAGGGTAAAGAAGACCTCAAGTTACTGTTTTAACTTGATCAATAATAATCTGGATTGTCCTAGTCTCCTTGAGATTATCGGGTTTCACATTCCGGCCAGGGCAACATGTAGCATTACCACATTTCACATACCCTTCCATAAAACAAATCATGGTCTGAGCTCACCCATCACAAGATTTTGTCGGTTGGGTAATGAAACTGAATTTGATTTTTCATATTTAACAACCAATTTCTTAAAACCATTAAATCAAACCACTTTAGTTAAGCCATTGATCTGGGACACAGTTCCTTACGCAATTTGTAATTATGATCATCTTTCCTAATGATTTTGTATATTTATTATTAGTGTTTTAAAAATTGCATTGTTTTCCTTTATAATATGCTGAATGCACTATTGTAAATTAGGTTAAGCCCGTTAATGAATAAATAAATATAAATCCAAAATATAATAACTTAAAGGCACGTAAACAATAGAATAAATATTTTAAATAAAAGTGAAATAAAAATTTCAAACGACTAATCAGATTATCAGCGGTTGATTTTTAAAACAAATTCGACTTTATATGACACAAATTCTGGCTCTTGGGAAAAAGAGTACTATATCGGACGAGAAAAAAAGAGTATTGGAAGTCCAAAAAGAGTATATCTGGTCAGCCATTTAAATTAATTAAAAAAAAGTATTTCATATTTATTATCATTAAGGACATTTTTCCACAATGTATTGATCACAATGTTTGACTAAAGATAAAAGTACTGTAATAATAATACTTGCCGCATGTAAGATTGCATTATTTATTTTTACTTCTTCCTCGGGCAATGCAATAGACTCCCTATTGATTTGTTGTAAAGCACCCTCCATTGCATTATATCTTCTCTTGTCCTCTGACATTTTCTTCAAATTGTTTTAACCTAAATCACATTTTAAATTAATGACATGAATAATGTTAGTAACGTTTACAAACAAGCTATAATTGCGACAAATGCGGAAAATTGTAAGAGCTTTTCACACGTGTCGACAACACGTGTGAAAACCTCTTTACGGTGTCATATTCTATCGTTTATTTATTTGATATTAAATTGTGCATCAAGCGTTAATTTTTCTCACACATTGTGTGAAAAGTATACTTTTCACACGGTGTTGAAAAGTATTGGTAATAATATACATTTTTTCTTACACCGTGTGAGCAGTGTAGGTTCCAGGAGTACTTATTAGCACAGCTCTGTTGTGTTATTAGGGGTCGGTCAAGTTTGCCCCCCATATTTAACACATTTCAAAAATAAATGAAGCATAATTTTGCACAATTTTGCACATCGCAAATAAAATTTTGCACACCCACACAAGGAAAACTGGAGCTGTTTTTTATACGGGGGGCAAACTTGACCGTTCCTCCCCATCTGTTACAAACCTGAAAAATTTTGATGCCACTTGATTCGGCAAATTTTGCTCAATTTCGCACACCTATTTTTAAATTTTGCACACTTTTCTGGGGAAAGTTATGAGGTGTTAAAAATTTGAATTCCCCCCTCCCCCGCTTGTCAAAATGTGGGAAAATTTGATGCTGCTAGGTTCTACTAATTTTGCACAATTTTGCACACCTATTTTCAAATTTTGCACACTTTTCTGGAGAAAGTTATGAGGTATTAATAATTTGCATTTTCCCTCCCGTTTGTCAAAAAGTTGAAATCTTATAATGCTGCTAGGTTCAACTAATTTTGCACACCTATTTGCAAATTTTGCACATTTTTCTGGGGAAAGTTATGAGGTGTTAAAATTTTGCATTTCGCCTCCCGTTTGTCAAAATGTTGAAAATTTTTTATGCTGCTAGGTGCAACTAATTTTGCACAATTTTGCACACCTAATTTCAAATTTTGCAAAACTTTTCTGGGGAAAGTTATGAGGTGTTAAACATTTGCATTTTCCCCCCGTTTGTCAAAACGTTTTAAAATTTTGATGCTGCACTAATTTTGCACACTAATTTTCAAATTTTGCACGCTTTTCTGGGAAAAGTTATGAGGTATTAAATATTTGCATTTTCCCCCCCGTTTGTCAAAAAGTTAAAATCTTTTAATGCTGCTAGATTCAACTAATTTTGCACAATTTTGCACATCTATTTTCAAATTTTGCACACTTTTCTGGGGAAAGTTATGATGTGTTAAAAATTTGCACTTTCCCCCCGTTTGTCAAAATATTGAAAAAAATTTGATGCTGCTAGATTCAACTAATTTTGCACAATTTTGCACACTTATTTTAAAATTTTGCACACTTTTCTGGGGAAAGCTCCCCGTTTGTCAAAATGCTGAAACATTTTGATGCTGATAGGTGTAACTAATTTTGTACAATTTTGCACACCTATTTTCAAATTTTGCACACTTTTCTGGGGAGAGTTATGGGGTATTAAATATTTGCATCCCCCCCCCCCCGTTTGTAAAAAAGTTGAAACTTAATGCTGCTAGGTTCAACTAATTTTGCACACGTATGTTAAAATTTTGCACACTTTTCTGGGGAAAGTTACGAGGTGTCAAAAATTTGCATTTTCCCACCCGTTTGTCAAAATTTTGAAAATTTTGATGCTGCTAGGTTCAATTATTTTTGCACAATTTTGCATAATTCTACACACCTATTTTCAAAATGTGCACACTTTTCTGGGGAAAGTTATGAGGTGTTAAAAATTTGCATTTTCCCCCCGGTTGTCAAAATGTTGAAAAATTTTCACGCTGCTAGGTTCAACTAAATTTGCACAATTTTGCACACCCACTTTCAAATTTTGCACACTTTTCTGGGGAAAGTTATGACGTGTTAAAAATGTGCATTTCCCCCCTTTGCTCAAAAGATTTAAAATTTTGTGCTGCTAGGTTCAACTATTTTTGCACACGAATTTTCAAATTTTGCACACTTTTCTGGGGAAAGTTATGAGGTGTTAAGTATTTGTATTTTCACCCCCGTTTGTCAACAAGCCGAAAATTTTTGATGCTGCTAAGTTTAAGTAATTTTGCACAATTTTGCACACCTATTTTAAAATTTTGCACACTTTTCTCACTGGGGAAAGTTATGAGGTGTTAAAAAAATTGCAACCCCCCCCCCCCCCCCGTTGGTCACAATGTTGAAAAATTTTGATGCTGCTAGGTTCAACTAATTTTGCACACCTATTTTGAAATTTTGCACACCTTTCAGGGGAAAGTTATGAGGTGTTAAAAATTTGCATCCCCCCCCCCACCGTGTGCAAAATTGTGCAAAATTTGCCGAATCGAGTGGCGTCAAAATTTTATTAAACTTTTTGACAAACGGGGGGGAAATGCAAATCTTTAACACCTTATAACTTTCCCCAGAAAAGTGTGCAAAATTGTGCAAAATTAGTTGAACATAGCACCATTAACATTTTTCAACATTTCAACAAACGGAGGGGAAAATGCTAATTTTTAACACCTCATAACTTTCCCCAGAAAAGTGTGCAAAATTTGTAACTAGGTGTGCAAAATTAGTTGAACCTAGCAGTATTAAAAGGTTTCAACTTTTTGACAAACGGGTGGCGAATGCAAATATTTAATACCTCATAACTTTCCCCAGAAAAGTGTGCAAAATTTGCAAATTGGTCTGCAAAATTGTGCAAAATTAGTTGAAGCTAGCAGCATTAAAAGATTGTCAACTTTTTGACAAAGGGGGGGGGGGGGGGGGGTGGAATGCAAATATTTAATACCCCATAACTTCCCTAGAAAAGTGTGCAAAAATTGGAAATAGGTGTGCAAAAATGTACAAAATTAGTAGAACCTAGCGGCATCAAAATTTTTCCACTTTTTGACAAACGGGGGGAAATTTAAATTTTTAACACTTCATAACTTTCCCCAGAAAAGTGTGCAAAATTTTAAAATAAGTGTGCAAAATTAGTTGAACCTAGCAGCATCAAAATTTTTTTGCAAATGTTTAAAACCTCATAACTTTCCCCAGAAAAGTGTGCAAAATTTGAAAATAGGTGTGCAAAATTGTCCAAAATTAGTAGAACCTAGCAGCATCAAATTTTTTCCACATTTTGACAAACGAGGGGGAAAATCCAAATTTTTAACACCTCATAACATTCCCCAGAAAAGTGTGCAAAATTTGAAAATAGGTGTGCAAAATTTGCCGAATCGAGTGGCATCAAAATTTTTCAATTTTGGAACAGACGGGGAGGAACGGTCAAGTTTGCCCCCCCCGTATAAATAACAGCTCTAGTTTTCCTTGTGTAGGTGTGCAAAATTGTATTTGCGGTGTGCAAAATTGTGCAAAATGTGTGCAAAATTATGCTTCATTTATTTTTGAAATTTGTTTAATACGGGGGGCAAACTTGACCGACCCTGATATTAGTGTGTTTTCAACCGTTCTCAAGCCAGTCGTAGAAAAAAATATTTAGTGTAAGCGCACACTTGGCGGGAAACCGTCGACGAGGTCTGCGCCTGAGCAGAATCGGTTTTTGTGAACAGATCCACTATTTCTAACCTAGACAAATGCTATTGCTGAGGCCACTAATAATAAAAGCCAACTGGATGTGATTATGATAGACTGTGCTAAAGCCTTTGATAAGGTCGACCATGGTCTATTGCTGCAAAAATTGTGTAACTTTAACATTTCATTCAACGCTGTTCACTTTGTTAAATCCTATCTTGCTGGCAGATATCTAAGAATAAAAGACGGCCAGTTTTTATCCGAAACGACTCCTATTACATCACGAGTGCCCCAAAGTAGTAATCTTGGCCCCATGCCTTTTATAATTTTTATTAATGATCTGCCCAAGTGCATAACTCATTCATCAAGTTTACTGTTTGATGATGACTTCAAGATTTTGAAGACAATTTCCTCTCAGCAGGATAGTATACTTCTGCAGCAGGACCTACAAGCCGTGACGGATTGGTTTTCGCAAAATAAGATGACACTAACTTAATATCGACAAGTGCTCTGTTATAACTTACACCAGAAAAATTAATGTTAGTTGTTCCTCATATTATTTAAATTGTACAGAACTACACAGAGTAAGTGTAGTGAAGGATCTTGGCGTGCTATTGCAGCCTCATTTTAGATCTAATAAGTACTATGATTCTATAGGCAATACAATCTGGTTTTGTTATTAGGAGCGCTGAGCTCTTTAGAGACCCGGATACCATTGTAAGACTTTATAATGCCTTGGTGAGACCATTATTAGACTATGCATCTGCTGTTTGGGCTGCTAGAGCCATTTCAAATAGTAATTAAATTGAGATGATACAAAGATTTCTTAGGGACCTATATGCAAGAAAATTTAATGCATACCCTTGAATGGTCCCTTACCGGGGCATGCTGGAGAGGCTTGGTTTTGCTACATTAGATGACAGAAGGGCAATTCATGTGGTCTTATTTATTTACTAATATGAATTATTTTAAGTACACAGATTTTGATTTAGCCAATAATATTATATTACTAGTTGCTAAAATTAATCTTAGAATTACTCATGAAAGAATATTTTACACAAACGAAGTGGATTGTTCTCCACTCAACTATATGCTCATAAGGTGCAACGATATAGTAACAAACAATGAAATTAATTTCTTTACTTGTGATGTTAGGTCTATTCGGAGGCTATCCCCTTCAACCGGACATTAACCATTTCTTGTTTTGCCTTACATCTAACATGTAATTACAGAACTTTGTTTTTTGTGTTTGTAAGAGAAGTGAATAAATAAATAAAATATTTTTATGCAGCGAGCTTAAATAAATATGCACGTCTATGTCGTATCTTATTCATTTTTATGATCCCACTTATTTTCCTGATTTCAATATATAAATTGTTTAAGATGATTGACGGCTAAAGCGAACATAAAGAATTATATATCGAAATCAGGAAAATAAATGGGATCATTATAATAACATATCCTCAATTACAAATTATTTTGGAAACTTTTCCTATATGACAATTTAATAGTATTATTGGGCACCAAAATGGCTCAATTCCCGACAACATGGTTAGAAGTAATTAATTATTTTAATAACAGATATACCTAATAAAAAACTTGTAATTATTGCCAGCGAACATTGCTGATCTGGATTCATTGGATATTTTCTTCGCAGCCTCTTTCATATATAAATAACGGACACAATAAACGTGTTAAGTAATGCCACTATGATGAACCGGTTTGACCGTCTAATATATTTTTTATAAAATACATTTTAATTCCTATAAATGAACAACTAGCTGTCCTACGTTGGAAAAAGTAAAGTTTTTATTCGATATTCTAAAACTTGTTTTTCTTTCAGTGAAAAATCCGGGAAAAAATAACTAACATGTATAACTAAGTCAAAAATTTTAACCCAAACCTAAAAGATATAGGCTTAACTAGGGAAGCTAAACCAAAATTCCCATCCCCCCCCAAAAAAAAAATCTTCATATATCTAGTTTATTTAGTATCCAGTGAACCGAATGGGAGGCTCAAGTTTAGGAACCGTATATACTATTTCATGTCTAAAAGGAATAAAACTTTAAATATACTTAAACATTTTCTCATCGGGGCTAATGAAATAACAAATATACAGGGTGCCCCACCATGGATCTAGGTATATATGAAAAACCGTAATTAGAAAAATATTAAAATTTGGTGGTATACTAATGTCGCTGGGGGTAATCCGGTAAAAATATTTTCAAGATGGTGGTACTTCCGGTTATACCGGAGGTAGGTGTCACTTTGCTTATTTTAAATGCTATATATTATTACATTTTTTGATTCTACGCAACATTCTAGACAGATTTGGTGTATCATGTCCTATACCTACAGTTTTTAAAAATTTAAGTTTTTATGTCAAAAATTACGTTTGCAGGCCCTAAAATAATTATCAATTTTTCCTATAAGGAAGTCTTTACTATTTACCGTGGGTTGGATTTCTCATTGAATAGCACCTCATTTAATAGATTTTGTATAATATTTTACTAACTATTTAGACAGGGGTCAAAAAATAAAATTAAAATGCAATTGAGGGAACTGCCAAAAATCATTTTTTCAAATGGAAACCCCCAAATTTTATAATAATTTTATCTCATTTACTATTAAAAATAGGGGTAAGTTTGTATAAGGTTGTCTATTCCGAAAATTTTTAGTTTTCGAAATATAAAATATTTTATATGGCAATTTCGCTGCGGATTTTAAGTGCAGTTACTCTAGTTGGCTACGACGGCATTGAACACATTGAAACGTTAAAGAAATGTAGCAAAGTGACAGCTTTATAATTTTTTTAGCCTTTCATTATTTTCGCCGTCATAGCTAACTAAGAGTAACTGCACTTAAAATCCGCAGCAAAATTACCATACAAAAATATTAAATTGGCAATATCTATTTTGAAAACTAAAAATTTTCGGAATTGACAACCTTACACAAACTTGCCCTTATTTTTAATGCTAAATAAGATAAAATTATTAAATTTGGGGGTTTTCATTTGAAAAAATTGATTTTTGCCAGTTTTCTCAATTTATTTTTTAAACTTATTTTTTGAACACCCTTTCTTAATAGTATAGGGCGTAAACAATTATTACAATGGATTTTAACTGTAATATATTTTTTTTCGGTGCTTAGGTATGTAGCGTCTATAGTTAAACACAATTAACATGGCAACTAACTTATTGGATTGGTAGGCAGCTTAGATTCATGGAATCCCACTGGTGTCACGGTATTTGTCTGAAAAAAGGTTTACGCTGTGAGCACACCCTATTTCGATAAATTACTATTTGCCTTATTATTATTATTATTATTTTTATTATTACTATTATTATTATTATTATTATTATTTTATTATTTTAATATTAACTGAACACTTTTAGTTGAGCTTAATTTTTTGTTTTACTTGATGATCAATTATTTGGAATAAGCCGATAGTTAGTAAGATTTAGTAAAAATATTTTAATGAGAGATAATATGAAGTTACTTGTTAAAACTCTAAATTGCAAAGTGAAATCCAAGTAAACGCCAGTAAGAAAATACCAAACTTCAATAAAAACAATATATTTAAACTGCCGTAATATCTGAATATTTAAATGGCAAAATTAAATTTAACTTAAATATCTTTAGACAACGAGAAGATCCTTAAGTAGCAAGTGAACTTTAAACAACGAGAATATCTTTAATTAGCAAGTTAACTGTAAACAACGAGAATATCTTTAAGTAGCAAATTAACTTTAAACAACGAGATAATCTCTAAATAGCAAGTCAACTTTAAATAACGAGAATATCTTTAAATGACAAGTTAACCTTAAACAACGAGAATAACTTTAATTAGCAAGTCAACTTTAAATAACGAGAATATCTTTAATTAGCAAATTAACTTTAAACAACGAGAATATCTTTAATTAGCAAGTTAACTTTAAATAACGAGAATATCTCTAAATAGCAAGTCTGTTCCCAGAAACTACCTATCGGTAGACCCAGCTTCGAATGTGCAATGGGCATTAAACGCAAAACACCCATCCAAAGTGCCTCACCAAAACATAGTAGGAAAACCTACAAACAACATACGCACTGTACTGAGCTGTGCAATGGACACTACACGCAGAGTATCCACTCCAATACAGGCCTTATTAATATCGCCATGAGCGTGCAATGGATGCCAAACAATAAATGTACACGACATCCGCTCCAGATAATAATAAGGAAAACCATTAAAACACTAATGTGATTACAACCAAACATAAGCCTCCCCTGTACTGAGTTGTGCAATGTCCCTACACGCAGACGCAGAGTGACCGCTCCAATACAGGCATTGCTAATATCGCCATGAGCGTGCAATGGATGGATGCCAAACAACAAATTTACACGACATCCGCTCCAGATAAGAGCAACCACTTAACCATAAAACATAAGCCTCCCCTGTACTGAGTTGTGCAATGGTCCCTACACGCAGAGTGACCGCTCCAATACAGGCATCGCTAATATCACCATGAGCGTGCAATGGATGCCAAACAATAAATTTAATGTACACGAACACGACATCCGCTCCAGATATTAGCAACCACTTAACCATAAAACATAAGCCTCCCCCGTACTGAGTTATGCGATGGTCTCTACACTCAGAGTGACCGCTCCAATACAGGCATTGCTAATAGCGCCATGACCGTGCAATGGATGCCAAACAATAAATGTACACGACATCCACTCCAGATATTAGCTATTAGCAACCACTTAACCATAAAACTTAGGTATGCTCAGTGAAAACTCACCAATTATTAAAATGACTGCCTTTTCAAATCACAAAACACAAAAATTATCAAAAATAGCACACACTTTACGTCTTCAAGACCAACGAAGCTTTAACGATTGGACATTGGACTCGCTTCTGGCTTTGCTTGCATTTCAAAGTTATCGATATTTCTTAAGTATCAGTTTTCGTATTTGTTACCATGAATTCCCCTTGCCCCTTTTCATGAGACCAGTGAAATAAAAGCGTTCAAAGGTTAGTTACCGATGACGCTTAAAAATCTATGCTTGACAAATTTATTCTACAGCCGCTAACGGCAACCCATATCGTTTTAAAAACAGTCGTAAATTTAGACCACTAATCTGAACCATCTATAAACGATTCAATAATAAGGGCCCCTTGTTTCGCCGGAGATTTCGGCTTAAATATTTTTATTCTTTATGAAAAGCGTATTTTACGTTTAGGAAATTAAATGGGTCTTACATATATAGGGTGTTCCATTTAAAATAATCAAGTTGACACCTACTTCCGGTATAATCCGAAGGACCACCATCTTGAAAATATTTTTACCGGATTGCCCCCAGTGACATCATTATTATACCACCAATTTTTCAGATTTTTTCTAATTACGGTTTTCCTTTCCATATACAGATCGAAGCGGTTCCCGGTGAGACACCCTGTATAGATGTAAAGCAGTTTCCTAATGCAATTAAGTATCTCAAAATAGCACCGGATTCCGGGGCAAGTACAGGAACAAAGAAGAAGGCGACAGTTGAGCTCGTGACTTGGTTACACTTTATTATTTTGCCGTTATAATTATAACCAAATAATCAAGTCTATCAATATTGTTTTTATAATTATTTACTACACATTTATTGACATTCAAGATCGAATCAGCATAGTAGAGCCACGGTAGAGCCATTGATTGCTACAATTTAATATCGCATTAGATATAATGTCTGAATGCCTAAAATGTACCTTAACAGTGATGTTTCATTCCATGTTTCAATTTTCAATGCGGAAAATACAATATTACATAAATTTGCGCAATATTGGATAAAATTCTGCAACATAATTTGCAATATTGCGCAATATTATTGATTATCTTAAACTTGCCTTATATTCGAGGAATCATTAATATAACATTACACAATATTGGACATAGCCCAGAAAGTAAAATGCAAAATAGATACTCAGCACTTGTCTTACAAATCTATAGGCAAAAATAAAGTTGAGAGTTTTGATAAATAGATAATTTTGTATACACATAATAGAAGATTGTTAACCTTCATTCTAAAAATAGACAAATGAATCAACTGGATAATATGGAAATTCAACAATAAATAAACTGTTCAGACTTGGGCATGCAAAAGCAATTATTTTTAAATCAATCATTAATAATTAATAATTATTTTCTCTTATTCTATTATTGGCGGCTTTACAAAGTGACCAACAGGAAAAAGCATGAATGAAGATTGAAAAACTACTATCAGAGTTCTAGTTCTGGTAAACTTCACAAAAAGGAATAATTTGGAACAAGTAGTAGGACTGAAAATTACTGGGTTAATTTCGCTAAAAATAAATTTGAAATGGAAGAAATAGAAAACTGAAGACTGTAAGCAAAAGTTTTTTTTCGAGTGCTTAGAAAGAAAACTTACATTTGTAATTTAAGTTTCTCAGTAACATTAACCCATATGAAAATCTCTATAAATGGGAAAAAATTGAGAAAAACGTAAAAAATTGTTCGGAAAGTAATAAAAGTTTTATAAAACGAAATGAGAAAAAAAATAAAAAGAAGTTAGAAAAACGTAATATTTTGGCGAAAAAAACGTTGAAAAAAAAAGAAAAAAAATTAAAAAGAGTTTCGAAACGGGGGGTAAAAGTTAATGAAAAAAAAACATAAAAATAAAAATAAAAGTTCAATTCCTAATATCTCTGTCAGAAGTTTCACTTCAGTTGTGTGCTTATAAAGGTGAGGCCATAATTTTTTTTATTTACCATAGAAACATATTTTTTAGGATTTCGTTTTAATTTTAACAATTTTTTATTTTTTCCCTTCTTTGGTACTAAAAAATAGCAGTCGCTAAAACCAACTGAATTGAAGCAATTGTTTGAAAAACTACATTTATCCATTTTATACGAAACGCAACTTTATGCGGATTTACGTAGTAAAGTAGTACATATACCTGCAGGTGATGTTCTTACCTCTTAAGTTTCTGGATCGAACGTGTGTAATATGTAGTATATGTATTACTAAAGTACGTAAATTCGCGTAAATCCGGTTAAAATGGACGCGCTTTTCAAATTTCAAATACACGCTTCATTCTGTTAGAAGTGTTAGACAATACATGAAACTTCTATTAAATAACAATCAAATTATTTACCTGCATATAACAACTTATATTCACGTAGGTTCGTACTATAATGTGATAGCAACGATAGCATGGTGATAGATAGCCAGGACAATCGCCTGCGTAACATATCAATTATTTTTAAATTCCTATTTTATCAAGTGACTAAGAGGCGGCATTCTTGCAAACATGGGCGCACCCGGGAAGGGGGCTAAGAAGGTACTGTTGTATTTATGAAATTGTAGATGAAGTAAAATTTATAGGTAAGTATCTCAATGAGCCATTTTTCAACTACATACCTACTTAGTAGCCCACACAAGTCACAGAATGCAGCCTCTGGATGTGTCACTGTACGGGTCTCTAAAAACTGCATTCAGCAGGGCGTGTGATGATTTCTTAACAAATAATCCTGGTAAACCCATTACTTTACATGATGTAGCTTCTATTTTTGGGAAAGCATATATTTGAAAGTTGCTACAGTTGCGAATGCAATAAGTGGTTTTAGAGCCATTTGACTCACAAATTTTTACCGAACTTGATTTTGAACCATCAAAAACAACAGAAAGAGAATTAACTCCAGTATCAATAGAAGCAGAACCTCGCCAACCAGAACTTAACTTACACGACGCGACGTTGGGGAAGTTAATTTTTTGCCAGAGTCAGTGCCTTCAACTTCTGGAGTAAATAATGCCAAACCGCCATTAATACCAAATAATATTTCCGTGGCATCAACTTCTACTGGTAATATATTGGAGCCGCCATCAACTCCAAACAAGGAAATCCAAACAATCAAAACCACCTTTGGATTGCCCCCTCTACCTCAAGCCATAGTTAAAAATAGACGTTGCAGAAAAAACTACCCTCTCTGATACTTACAAACACACGGGTAAAAGATGCTTTGGAACAAAAACAACAGGAAAAACTAGACAAAGAACGAAAAAAACAATTAAAATCTCTTCAGTAGTCACAGGAAGCAAAAATCAAAAAAGAGAAATCATATCAAGAAAAGTATAAAAAAAAATCAAAACCAAAAACAAAAAACACAACACGTCAGTTATTTGCTTCTTCTGATTCAGAGAGTTCAGTAGAAATAACTATTCATGATACTGATGATAATATGAATTTAGATAATGAAGACGACAAACTGTGTGAAAAAAACAGTTTAGAAATATAACCTTGAAAAAAAATTTTAAAACACCGACGGGGTTTGAACTCGAGTCGCCGAAGTGAAGGCTAACCATGCAGATCTCTAGACCACCAGGGTACATACAAACGACTGGTTGCATCACGAAGACATGGCGCGCAACTTAATCAAAAAGAAAAATTGCAATTAGGTTGTTAGAGCCCTCTATAATTATTTTTTATCACTAATGTCAAGAATCGGTCCCCCACCTCTGTCAAGCATTATTTTACCCCGCCACCTGTTCGAACTAAAAGGTTCTCTAAAAATTCGGTCAGTGGTCAGCACAAAGAATATTCTTTGTGGTGGTCAGTGGGTTAGTAGACTGAGAAATGGTGCCATGAAATGTAGGGCCGATTCGCTAAATGATTGAGTTTTGTTCGTTGTCATACTTTTCGGCGATTATTGTGGTCACTTGTAGTTCATTACGTTAAATTAAATCGATGCCTATCTGTTTACAATAATTCAGTTGTTCGTATGTTCGGTGAAGTGGTTTGTCTGTCCATTAAAGAGTTAAGTGAATTTGGCTTTTTATTTCGAACCATGTTGTAGAGTTAAGTCGGGTAGTTTTATCGGACACAACAAGGTTATTCTTAAGATATAAAAATAGAGGCAAGGCCATCAAGTCATGTTTAAATTCTGAAACCTGATAAAATACAAGGAAGGAGACCTTTGGTATACCCATTACAACAAAGAGAGTAAAACACCTATGAAAATGACATTAGAAACAGAATTGGGAAAAAAAATTTGAACTTACGGTTTTAGAACTGGCAGAACACAACATCATGATGTTGCAATTCATCGCATTATATAAATAAATATCATATATTTTAGACTAAGAAGGGGTTTGGACCTACAGCAAAATGCACTACAATGCAGTTTTATTCACAATACCGAAATATAATTTTTGCACTCGGCGCGCGTTTCGCTAACCATAAAACAGTTTTAATCATCTCCTGATTCTGTTAACATGGCTAGCGAAACGCGCTTCGAGTGCAAAAATTATTTTTCAGTTTTTTTTTGATAAAACTATGTTGCAGTAATATATTTTATAAATATATTACTTCAATATAAATTAAATAAATAGTAAAAGCGTTAAACCAAATCGGCAATAATATATAACAACAATCACTAAAAGTTAAAAACATTATTAAGAAAAAGCATGGTTTAACATAAAAAGAGGTAAAAACGTAACTCAATTAGAAAAAGAAGAGAATATTCAAATTCAAAGAAAATTTCAATGCATTAGATCAGCGGTGGTATATGTAGGTACCATCCGTGGTACATGCAATTATTTCCGGTTATACGCCAAACAAAACATTAAATATACAAAAAAAAATCATGTGTTCAGTTCCCACGCGGTAGAAGTTAAACATTCATAATACTAAACCAAGCGGTCACCCATTTAAGTACTAACCACGCCGGACGTTGCTTAACTTCAGTGATCAGGCGAGAACTACTTTTTACTTTTAACAAACATGTAGCAACTGTATAACTATGTTCTACCTCATTCTCTCGCAATTCTCTTTTTACCGTCGCTTTTTCGTTTCATAGAGTCTCAAATCACTCCCATGCTGAAGAAGTTTTCCCTTCAATATACACCAATTAGAAACAGAAACTAAAATCATGTAAAAACACCACCTACCTAGAATTAAAATGACCTATTTACATAGGCGTACTACGACGGAGTTCTGGGGTCAAAATATTTTAAAACAGCTCTGAGATAAAGTCAGAATTTTGGGATGAAAAGTCAGAATTCTGAGATAAAAGCTCAGAATTCTCAGATAAAAAGTCAGAAATCTGAGATAAAAATCAGAATCAGAATTCTGACATTTTATTTCAGAATTCCGACTTATTGTCTCAGAATTCTGACATTTTATCTCAGAATTCTGATTTTTTATCGCAGAGTTCTGACTTTTTATCTTAGAATTCCGACTTTTTATCTCAGAATGCTGAATTTTTATCTCAGATTTCCGACTTTTTATATCAGAATTCTGACCTTTTATCTAAAAATTCGTTTTTTTCATCTCAGAATTCTGGCTTTTTATCTCAGAATTCTAAAATTTTATCTCAGAATTCTGACTTTTTCACTCAGAACTCTGACTTTTTTCCTCAGAACGCTGACTTTTTATCTCAGAATTCTGTCCTTTTATCTCAGAATTCCGACTTTTTATCTCAGAATTCTGACATTTTATCTCAGAATTCTGACTTTTTTCTCAGAATTCTGACTTTTTATTTCAGAGCTGTTTTAAAATATTTTTTCTCGTGTGACTCCAGGACGCCGTCGCGTCGTATTAAACCAATCACAAGTATGATGGAAATTGAAATTACTGATGTAATCGTTCAAGTAAAGTGTTGTAAATCTTTAACAATAAAAGTTTATTAAACAGGAAAATAAATGCGATTATTGTAAACACAAACACCAAAATAAATATATTCATATGTATAAAAACCAAGATGAAAACCTATATTTATACTTAAAAATTGTTGCAATAATCTAAATAAGCATGATCTAGTGACATATAGGATAGGTTGTGTCGAGTTTGCAAATTTTCTTTTTTTCACTAAAAAGCAGGTGTCCTGGCAGAGTAGTTTAAGCCCAAAAAAATCAGAGGATTCCCCCCACATTTGTGCCGAAAAAAAGCCCCCAAAGTTCGAGTTTTGAGGTTAAATTGATCTTTTTTCTTCTATCTTTCTTAAACACCTATATCAAGAGGGTGAAATGGAAATGGTATTGCTATGAGCCAATTTGCCGTCAAGACCACCGTCCAGCTGGGGGGCGATCCTCCTAGATAGGTTACATCCATGTTGGACGGTGGTACTATTTAGTGGTGACCGTGACTTTATCTGGTTCTAAACCATGTCACGGCCGCCGACATTTACAAAATGCATTTAAGAAGAGACACATATTAAGATGGCGGATACAATTTAACAGCACAGACAAAAATGGTTCCACGGAACATCCGGTTCCCCCCGGCTTGAGTACCGGCGTAAATGGATATTTCTTCTCGCACGGACGGGACGGTCTGTATCTTCCTTCGGGAGAAACAACGGTCTCTGAACGTTCACCACGAGGTCCCCCTATGGCTTGTGCCAACGGCAACGTTGGCAACATGGCAACCAGAGTCGCTTCACTACGCGATGCTACCTGTACGAAGACCGAAACGGAAAGAACGGCGAACTCCATGATACAAAGAATAAGGCGAACTCCCACTAGTTCCACTACTACTTTCTACTTGCGGATGCTGTGACAATATGATTTCATTCCATGCGTGCGCGCGCACCTGCGCGCCATGTCTTCGTGATGCAACCAATCGTTTGGTGGTCTAGGGGTTTGAATCATTAGCATTCACTTGGGCGACTCGAGTTCAAACCCCGTCGGTGTTTTAAATTTTTTTCTAAGGTTATATTTCCAAACTGTTTTTCTTGTTTTTGGGTATGTCTTGGGTTAGATTGGGTTAGCACCTGGTTAGTTTCCTTTTCTTGAGCCCCCGTAGCGAGCGGTAGCGAGCGAAGGGCCATTCGAAAAGTGAAATATGCCAAGGAATGAAATGATATCGTCGGAGTATCGTCAAGTCTACTTTCTAGGTTGTAACGTGAAAATAAGGAAATTTTAGTAACCGACCGATCGACGCGACGCTGCGCCGAGTGCCTGTAGCCAAAAGTTACACATTTTCGTATTGTGTCAAAACTCGAACTTTGGAGGCTTTTTTTGGCGCAAATGTGGGGAATTCTTAAATTTTAGTCTTAAGCTACTCTATAGGACACCCCCTTTCTAGTGAAAATTTGCAACCTATATGCCATCACCAAACCCGCAGTATGTATGGTAAACTGTAGACAGTGTAAACACCAAACACGAAATTGAACCAAATAATTAATAGGCATTGTTAAACCACTTAATAAGTTAAGTTATGATACTAACGATCATAGTACGCTCATACGCATATAAGTATAAGCGTTGTTTGAATAAATTAAGTAATGAACGATTCAAAACTAATACCAATTTTTTTGCCAATACTTCAAATTTCAAAATAAAATATTTCTGTAAAAATACCTTAATATGTAAAACTGGATTCGCTTGCAAAAACGAATTATCTAATGGCACTCCAACACAAATGATACCACAAAGCCACAAATTATACGATGCAGTCATATCAACACGTTAAATGTCAACTGGAGGTGTGTGATGTGTATATAATTATATTTTATATAATAGCCCAGCCAAATGTGTTTCTAGAGTTGACTCAATGGGATATTTTGTCGGTTTTATTAAATTAAAATAATTAAATCATTAAATTAAAATAAATAAATATATATTTCACTTTTCATAGATTTTCATTTAAGTTCTTCCAATTAACTTAGATTTATTATTATTATTATTATTATTATTATTATTATTATTATTATCTTTTTCCTATTCTCTCTGATAAGATGACATATCAGGTACTAATCAACTGGTGGGAAAACGACTCAGTTCCTTCAACTCAGTTCAAAATTCTTCGCCAATCTATATGGCAGGTTTGCAGTAAGACTGCTTTTTGTCCATACGAAGCATTGTTGAAGCTTAATCCAATGATTTCAAGTTTCTGACGAAACTCTTAGAAAGTATTCTTTCTGCCGAGATTATGAACAGTGTTACCACTGCTACCCCGTTCGGGGCAGATCTACCCCTTTTTAATACAATTTCGCTCTCTCGCTCCCCTCGAACATATCTACCCCGCTCCCAAAAATATCAGTTATATAAAAAAGTTAATTATACAAAAAAAATGTATTCAATAGTTTTAAAAAAGTGAAATAATCAAGAATCTAGACATTGTCTTTAAAGAAGTCCAGACGAAGCTTTATAATAGTTTTCGGCATTTTTTAGCTGTCATAATAAGCTAATAAGGCATTCTACTAATACATGTCGCAAGAAAACGCGTGTCGGTTAATTTAACGATATTATCGATCGATATTGACTTGGTAACACCATTGTCTTTCCTGTATAAACAATGGTAACATTGAATGGTCACCCAAGGATTCTTGATTATCGTGATCGTGATCCTCGCGATTCCCCTGGGAATAGCGTAAATCGTTCATGTACTGAACTTTTTCTGCTTTTTTGGTAATTTTTTAGTTGACGTGGTTTTGTCGTTTTTTCCTCAGAAACACACAAATTGAGTATTTTACGTAATATTTTGGCATTTTTTATTTTGGCGGAAACTTAATAGTAATCAAATGTTTTGCAGGACAGTGGAGCGAATTGAGGTGCTAGGTGGGGTAAAAAGTTGAAGTAAAAAAAAATCGGTTTGCAAAGACGAATTTTGTTAAAAATTTGTTATTTTAATACATAATCCAGTGGCATAACAAGGTTAGGGAAAAAGGACTCCACTGTCCCGTTGCAATTGCAACGAAACAACACTAACCGAAAGCATGCTCATTGAAATCGGAGGATCCATTTGAGCCGAAAAAGAGCCCCCAAAGTTTGAGTTTTCACACAAATTTTCAGCACCACTTCACAAAAACACTGGAAATATAGGCAATACACAGGCGAAAATCTTTTTTTTTTTTTTCGTTTTGGGCATGCCTTGAGTTAGTGTGGGTGAGTTTTGTTTGGTTGCGCCCCCGGAGCGAGCGTGGGGCCATGCGCGAATTGAAATATTAGTAGAACCATAAAAAAAAGTCAACTGCAACGGGAAAGTGGAGCTCTTTTTCCCTATCCTTATTACGCCACTGGAATATTTATGAAAATAGCACATATTTTTAACAAAATTTGCCTTTACAAACCGAATATTTTCCATTTTTGTAAATTTTTTTTACCCCACTCAACACCCACTGTCAACGTCCACTGTCCCGCGAGACAGTTGATTACAATTAGGTTTCCGCCTATAAAAAAAAATACTAAAAATGACGTAAGAACACTCAATTTATGTGTTTCCAGTTTCCACGTGTGTTTCTGAGGAAAAAACTGTCAAACGACAAAATCGGCCTGACACCAACTAAAAAGTTACCGCTTTTTTGTTAATTGTTGTAGTGTGCTAAAACTGTGAATATATTCTGTCCAGAGTCAAACTGTTTAGTGATTAGTGAGTTGCTTGGGAATGTTTAGATTTATGCTTAGGCTTAGGCTAACGCAAAATTTGAACTAACGTCTAGCCGCTGACGGTAACTGACTATCCATATTGTATTATTATGGCTTTTTGGCATGGCCCTCCGTTCGCTTCGCTCGCTACGAGGGTTCAATCAACAAGAACTAACGAAGTGCTAACCAAACCTAACGCAAGGCTAACCCAAAATTAAGAAAAAAAGCTAAATTAATAAAAAAACAATTATTCTTAATTTTAAGTTAGTTTTGGGTCGCACTTATTGATTGAGTCCCTGTAGCGACCGAAGCGAGCCATGCAAAGCCATAATAATACCATACGGATAGTTAGTTGCCGTCAGCGGCTAGACGCTAGTAAAATTTGCGACTCCTAAATGAAAAATAGTGAATATATGAGCTTTTATTTAATCTACCCCTCACCGACCCAATTCCACCCCGCTCGTTTACGTTAATCTACCTCGAAAAAAAAAGTGCTTGTGGCAACACTGATTATGAATGATATGGTGGTCACCCGACCCAACTTTCAAACATGTTTAATTTAGATAGCAAAGTTCTCGTATTTTTCGTGTTCTCCGCTTCCACTTTCGCGATATTGTGAGAGAGTGGTACGGAAAAATCTTTTAGAGTTCCAACCTTTCTTTGCTTATCAATCAACACTATATCCGGCCTGTTGTAGACGACAGTCCGATCTGTTGTAATAGGGGTCCCAGTAGAGCACCGCTTCCGAGGTCTCCAACACGGGTGAAGGCTACTGCCATAACACCGAAAAAAAAACATTCTTTAATCATTAGCCTCCTTTTTAATAAAATCTGTCAAATATTCATTAATACAAAAAATTGGTTCAATTTGTATTGGTTTAGAGTGCCCGGTAAAAATATTGCTAAATTTTTCGCAGTGTTCTGCAAGGTCTTGATTACGTTTAACTAGGCATTTAAAAACCTCTTTAAAATTACCGCAATTTAACGACTCCAAACTTTCATCATGTCCTCGAAAAGACAGTGCTTTTCCCAAAGTGAGGGCTTAAATAACTAATTAATAAGCGATTTTTCCGGACGACATGTCCTGAAAATAGACAAAAACGCACTAACAACTGCTCTTGAAAATTGGACATTTCAAATATCGTATGAAAAGTATACTTTGCACACGGCGTGTGCAAAGTATACTTTTCACCCGCTTATTCGGGTATTTAGATTAAAGAGCTTCGTCACCGTTTTAGAGCTTCGCCCTCAGAGGTACCATTTCCAGGGGGGGCAATTTTAAGGCTTTAGCCCTCCCCAGGAGCTATTTTTTGTAAAACTGCAGAAAATGGGACTCTCATACCAGGGGCCCTCTTTTAAGGCATGGGGCCCAATTTTAGGGCTTCGCCCCCGGAGGTTTCATTCCTAAATCTGTAAAAAATGGGACTCCCGTACCATAGGCCCCATTCTAGGGTTTCGCCCCACCTCCCCCCCCCCCTGGGGCCTCAACTAACCCAAACTAACCCACACCGACCGGTGGCCCTATTTTATGACTGTACCCCTAGTTATAGTTTAGCGAGAATCTCTTACCCACGTAGCTTCTTTCATTAGGAATAAAATTTTCTGATAAATCAATAATAAAAAAGTTTCCCATCTAACATGTAATTTTCTACCACACTCCCAGTGGGACACCCTGTATGTAGCAGTTGTAGAAAAAGTATAGTGCGCTACACGTGCTGAAAAGACTACAAGTCTTATTTATTTTTAGCACTTGTTGCACAATATACTACCTATTATGTGTTCTTTAGAAGCCTCGCGCATTTTAGTACTGCGAGAAAAAAATTTCAAGTCCTTGAACCGATCATTTGAGCACCATGTATTTTTCGCTTAACCCACCATTTTTTCGCTAAAAATTGCCGCAATTTTTGGCGTTGCTCGACTCTCCAAAATTTGCCGCTTTTCCACTTCAGATCGTCGCGAGAAAGGAGTTTCAAGCAAAGACAAAACAATATCGTGAGAGGGATTCATTTCAATCCGATGCAAAACCTACTACCTAGAACAAAAAATAATTTAAATAAACAAACTCTTGATAATTATATGGCCTCGGATATGGCAATACTGTAATATTAAAAGAAAATACAAATCAGCTTACCTTGTTGTAAGGGCTCTTGCCTTCTTACCTCCTTATTTCCTTAATAATAACACAAACATACAAAACAACAGTAATAATTATGTTTTTAAACGGTCAAATCTGCCTCGATTGCCTCGAAAATCTTAAATCACAAACAAAAACAAACCAACTATTATGTACCCGCCAATTCGATTGCGAATTCGCGGTCGACCGACGTGATCTAATTTTAATTACGATTTTACGAATGCATCTGACCTCCTGAAACGACACTTGACCCATCCCTTCAAGAAGAAAAGAGGAAAGAGATGAGATGAGGAAGTTGACAGTAAAACGTTGCAAAGTTTGAAATAGACACCTACCCCTAATACTATGAAACAAAGGATTGTAGTATCCACCAACCCACCTATTCTTTATTTGTATTAGTGGGTCTTAAATTTCATAATACACCATAAAACAGTAGAATCGTTTATTTATCAATCATTTCTGGCTTGTTTTTTTTTATGTTTTTAAAAGAGAAAGATTTAAATAAAAAGTCCTTGTTCAAAAACAAAGGCAACAATTGACAACATGAAAGCTACTGCTTACTGCTAAAAATAATACAAACACAGATTTGTGCGCCTCATACGGCTACTAAAATTGGCTGACTTAAACCTTCGTCTTGTGCAACGGAACGGGTGGGGAGCGTAATACTATACCGGCAATGCATAACCCGTATGAAGCAAACATTTCTGGGCTTACTACAGCTATGTTATGCGGTCGGACAACGATTTGAGCGTTTAAAAGATAATATTTTAAACTTTGATTGTATTTTTATACTTTTATGATTGGAAATTAGTCAAAAAACATCTTATATTTACATAACATTACTTGAAAGTTTCAGATTGGATTGCAATTTTTACACGTGAGGCCCAGCTTCAGTTGCTTTATATGACGGGCCGCCACTATATTATCTCAAGTAGAGAATTCATTTTGCTAGAGTCAGAATAGTTGATTGATTTAGTTTGCTATAACTGGCTGTAAAGCTCATGGCAGTAATTTGTTTCCCATAACTAAAGTTTGCAAATTTAATTTCTCGCCTTGATATCGGAATTTACTTGAGCTCAATTCATTTACCTGTAGATATTTAAAGGCTATTATTGTATATATTTACTTCACAGGTTATCTTATTGATTTAGAAAAAATTTAGTGGCGCCATCACCTAACTGCCAAGCCAAGACATAAATCCACGCCTTTTAAGAAAATTGAATTCGCTGAGTACACCTGGCATAGCCTATTAAGCAATTAACAGAGAGTGTTACAGAATTAGCACCCGACGCTTAAGGCAGGTTACAACATGTATTTATTTTACTTATTAACTAATACATACTAATAATATACTAAATATTACTAATACATACTACATAACAACATCCAATACTTACCAATCTTAGGTGTGAAAAATAAACAAAAGTTTGTATGCACTCACAATAGCTGGAGCGCCACGCACTGGTTGTCATGCCTACCATTTTCGATATTGAAATTTTCTCAGAAGAAATAATATTTTTGAAATGAGAAAACAACTGCTGCCCAATAGTATGCCTTTTCGTTGGAATAAACTGCAAAAGATCTTTAAATCACTAAAAACCATCCTGACGAACACGGCTATCTGGAAGGTGTCAACCACATCTGTTGATTCATCCAGTTGCAGTGAAAACTAAACACAATCATCTAAGTTGGTTCTTAACTGTAAGAAAATATCATTACTCATTATTTCTACTCGTCTCATCACTGTATTTTAACGATTTTACCGACCTTTGGGTAATAATTGGGCGTGGCACACTAAAAAATTTGCGCCTTCGGTAAGTAAGCCTCCGCCGGCGCCTGCGGGCTTTTTCGTGGGGGCCCAAAATTCTTTCTCCCACTGCGCCCTCCCACTTTATAAACTCAGGAGTTGCCACTTTGTTACACGCTTCAAAATAGGTCCCCCAACACTTTGCTCTAAAAAGAAAATCTTGGCCAGGAGGCGTTTCTGTTAAGAATGTTCACCTTGGACTGGAATGCACAAAGCACAAACTATGTTAACTGAAATAACCAACTTTAATTATCCTAATTTGGAACACGCGGCGGCACTAAAATCGAGGTTGGAATTTACAAAACATGTTAAAACGCTAATTGCCACATTAAAATTTTTGGTGGCTTAGGAATTTTAAGTGTTCTTAGTAAAGTCAGATTTTTCGTGGAGAAAAACAAGACGCAAGCCATGAGAGATTGTATAAAAAGATAAAAATCTTTGGGAAAGAGTTAGTCAGAAGATATTCTTTACGCGCGATAGCACGTAGCTCAGCCCAAAAATATGCCGTCTGAAAAAAGTTTCCACGTTCGATAACGCGTTACCATAGCCTAAAGAAAACTATAGCTGCGACACTTAAGCGCGGCACCTTTGACAAGCGAGGACCAACTTTATCACTATGTAGTGGGGAGGAAATAAATAAATCTAACTTGACGTCAACCCCCCGGCAATCAATTAGTGAAGTGAGCTGTACTCAAATTTTTTTTCAATATTTTATTTAAACTTTCATTACATTTCGAGTAGAGAATAACCAATTTTTTGATCCAAAAAACTGCATAAAGAGAGCCGGATATTTATTTAAACATTACACCTGAAAGAAATAGTTAAAAATGTCTTTTGAAGTGAAATTAAGAATGGCGAATGCAGATTACTGTAGTAAGTACAGCATTCTTGAAAGAAAAGTCAATTACCTAAAGAAAAATATAATTGAGTTACATATTATTTTGATAAATTACGACCAATAAATCAACTCATTTATGTAGAAAATTATTTATTTTTTAACGTTATAACACACATATAATAAATTGAAATTGAAATAAACTCACATGAATATAACTATAATAGAATATAAGCTCCAAGTTAATCTTTAAATATCACCAAGATCTATACACAACAAAAGTTTTTTATATGAGATTTTATTTTGCACAAGTAGTTACTAGACTTACTTAGACGAACTTGTCAAGATCTGCAATAATAATTTTGAAAATTTTGATTTATCTAGTGGTTCTCTTCTAAGCTTAAATAAGATCTTATATAAGTACATAACTTTCTTTTATATAGATTCTTAGCAACCTGCACAATTTTATAAACGTATTATGTACGATTTTGCATATTTTTTTGTAACAGCTTTTTCATTTTATTCGCTCGATAAAAATATTGTCAAGATGGTGAAATGAAAGTAAATTTTTGATCTGGCTATAGTTCACGAACTAGTTCTTGCATGAAGTGCACAATTACGCTAAATCGGAGCAACATGTACCGTGCGTTCAATTTATCTTGATAACATTTTGATTCGCTGTAACTTTTTTGTTTTTAAAGATATCAAGTTAAACAAAAAAGCAAAATGTAGGGTTGATAGTCAAGTTTTTTTGTAAGTTACATATAAAACAAAACACTAACGATTTTCTGACATATCAGCCTACTCTATATTTTTTAAATGGAACACCCTGTATATTACTACATTTTTGGAATCTCTAGAGAAGTCTAAACACATTTCGTGTATAATATCTTATACCTATCTTTCTTTCGGTGTTTACGAAATATTGACAGTTGAAAGTCGTGCATTTTGACATTTTGATAGGCTTTAAAATCTAAACCGCATGAGAGCAAAGAAAACGGTTTGCATATTCCTGTCTTAGGTTTTCATGAGCTATCAAATGACTAACTTTGAATTTAACCCGCGAATAAAATTGACCGGAACTTTTAAACTTCCGGTTAAATTGAAAGCCACTGTCATTCGATAACGTATGAAAACCTCAGATAGATATGTGCAAACCGCTTTCTTTGATCTCGTGCGGTTTAGATTTTAAAGCCTGTCAAAATGTCAAAATGCCCGACTTTCAACTGTCAATATTTCGTAAACAGCTAAAGATAGGTATAGGATATTATACACTACATGTGTTTTGATTTCACTAGAGAGTCCAAAAATGTAGTAATATACAGGGTGTTCTATTTAAAAAATATATAGAGTAGGCTTTTATGTCAGAAAATTATTGGTGTTTTGTTTTATATGTAATCTAGAAAAAACTTGGCTACCAACCCTACATTTTGTTGTTTACCTTGGTATCTTTAAAACCAAAAAGGTACAGCGAATCAAAATGATATCAAGGTGCTGATCAAATCTGAAATAATGGATATATGTGGATAACGATCGTCTTTTACGAAAAACAACCAGCAAAAACAATGTTTTTGAGACTTACGCCTTTATTGTAGAATCCGAACTGTTTATTGTCAAACGAAATGTTTTGCACTTTCTTATCTTCCACATAACCACAACCTGGAAAATACTCCCCACCAAACCGAAAATTTCGTATATCTAGATAATTACTAAATAACTAAGATAAGAATATGCAAATCGTTTCGCGCTAAGTTAAACAGATCAAATTCTTTAAATGGAAGGGATGCTATTCGACATGCTACATGAAATTTATCTAGAATTTTTAGAACAATTCGAAAGTCGGAAAATATGTCCCGCTCTTTTGAGACCTTTTCTATTGAAATATAATTCAATAATATTGTCAAACTAAAATCAACATGGCTAAGTGATGAAATTGTTGTAAGACTAATAAAAAAATTAGAAACTTGATATTTCTATAAAATGTGTATACATATGAAGGGTACAGGGGAAAAATGATCTAAGCGTCATTTCCATAGGAAACTTTTTTATTATTGACTTCACAGAAAATGTTATTCTTGATGAAAGTTGGTGTTTGGAAAAAACTAATTTTGACAATGCTAAATTAAGGATAAGTTATACAGGGTACTCAATAAATACAAAAATGATGGTTAAAAAATCAAAAACTTTGGAATATCGGAAAACCTTCTAGAGAAAAAATAAAGCTCGTATTAAGATGAAAATAAAAGTCAAATGCCATTTTTTCCAAAACTGCACCGCACCGTTGCGGAGAAAATCCATTTCAATTATTGAAAAAACCCGCTTTTTCTTAATTTCGTCCTTATTTTTTTCAGCAACGATGCACTTTTGGAAAAAATGGTATTTGACTTTTATTTTTACCTTAATAGGAACTTTATTTTTCCTGTAGAAGCTTTTCCGATATTCCTAATTTCTTTTTTAACCACCATTTTTGTATTTTTTAAGTACCCTGTATAACTTAGTCTTAATTTAACATTGTCAAAATTAGTTTTTTTCCAAGCACCAACTTTTATTAAGAATAAAATTTTCTGTGAAATCAATAATAAAAGTTTCCTATGGAAATGGCGCTTAGATCGTTTTTCCCCTGAACCCTTCATATATATTTTATGAAAGTTTCCATATTATTAATTTTCGATTATTTTTGGGCTCTTTAAATTTTGTAACCTATTATGATACGTTTTAGTTCGTTTTGGTGCTTTTAGTTAGTTTGGGTTAGTTCAATCAGCTTTCGTTTGGTTTTAATTTATTTTAGTCATTTGAACCCGGTTCCGATACATTATAACCAATTTTAAATCTTTTGGTTAGTTTTGGTTAGCCGCCAAAACTGGGTCGTTCAATTACTTTCGGTTTCGATACGTTATTATCAATTTTAGTGTTTAGGATGGTCGCCAAAATTGAATTAATCTGGATTAGTTTTAACTTACTAAATATTATTTTTAAACTATTCCGATACGTTTTAGCCCGTTTTGGTACTTTTAGTTACTTTTGGTTTGTTTTGGTTAGTCCAATTTTGGTTACTTTCAATTAGTTTCAATTTATTTTAGTTATTGAATTAATTCAAGTTAGTCGTCAAAATTTGCTTAATTTTGGTTAGTTTCAACTTATTTTAATATTTTTAATCTGTTACGATATGTTTTAGCCCTTTTGGTGCAATTGGTTAGTTTTGGTTAGTCGTTCAATAGACTTTCGGTTAGTTTCAGTTAGTTTTAATTTAGTTTAGTAATTTGAATCGGTTCCGATACGTTATAACCAATTTAAATATTTTTAATTAATTTAGGTTAGTCGCCAAAATTCGGTTAATTTGGGTTAGATTCAACTTACTTTAATAATTTTAATCTGTTACGATACCTTTTAGCCATTTTGGTGCTTTTAATTACTTTTGGTTAGTCGTTCAATCGACTTTCGGTTAATTTCAGTTAGTTTTAATTTTTAAATCGTATGACCCGGTTCCGATACGTTATAATCAATTTTAAAGTTTTTGATTACTTTCGGCTAGTCGCCAAAATTCGGGTTAGTTTTAACTTACTTTAGTATTTTTAATCTGTTCCGATACGTATTAGATAGTTTTGCTGCTTTTACTTACTTTGGTTAGTCATTCAGTCAACTTTCGGTAACTTTCACTTAGTTCCAATTTATTTTAGTCATTTGAGCCGGTTCCGATACGTTATAATTAATTTAAATGTGTGTGATTAATTTTAATTAGTCCTCAAAATTCGGTTAGTTTCAACGTTCAATCAACTTTCGGTTAATTTCAGTTAGTTTTAATTTATTTTAGTCATTTGAACCGGTTTCGATACGTTATAACCAATTTTAATGTCTTTGGTTACTTGCCAATATTCGGTTAATTTGGGTTAGTTTTAATTTACTTTAACATTTTTAATCTGTTCCGATACGTTTTAGTCCGTTTTTGTGCTATTAGTTACTTTTGGTTTGCCATTCAATCAACTTTCGGTTACTTTCAGTTAGTTCCAATTTATTTTAGTAATTTGAATCGGTTCCTATACGTTATAAGCAAATTTAATGTTTATGGTTAGTCGCTTAAATTCGTTTCGTTTTGGTTGAACCGATTCCGATACCTTATGATCAAATTTAAGTTTAAATAAACAAACTAACTAGCTGCTTAATTCTGCCGTTCTTTTCCCATTTTAACACATAAACATTAACTTATTTATATAACATACAAACAAAACAATATATACGCATAACGATAGTCTATTGACCCAAACAACGAATCTTTTTCTATTTTAATTCCTATGAAAATTTATTGAACTCCGGCCCAGGTAAGCGCGTATGATTGGCATCGAGTTCCAACTGCGTAGTGTCCTCACTTCACTGAGCTTCACGGAGAAAATTTGATTCCGTACCCCACTAAACTAGCTGAGTGTACCGCGGCTATAGTTTTCTTTAGGCTATGGCGTTACTATAGGGGCCTCGAAAACTAGTTACAAAATAGCCATTACTAAAGGGCGTACCCAGGATCCGAACTAGGGGGGCAGACCAATAAAAAAGCACAATAGTTTGTCTCTTCTTTTCATTAGTTATTAATATCCATATTCTATTCTAGGGTCTAAGAGGGGGGGGGGGGGGGCGGTCAGCAGCCCAGGGTACGCCCTTGCCATGACCAGTGGTAAAACTTCACTATGCCCGAAAAGGGGCCGGAAAAGTAAATCGTACCATTGTCAAATAAAAATTCTGTTCAAAACTCGTGTTTCCTGTGGTGTGCGGTTACGTTATCAGCTCTAGTAGGGGTTGCAGCGCAACAGAAAATGAACAAGAATAGAAAAAAGGCCGCTAATACAGTAGATAAGCAAAAAGGTGTAGGTAATAGGCGTATCATTTCAAATGTTTCTTGTTCCATGTTGGAAAGATTGATTTGTCGTACCTTCATCAAATATACGCGGGAAAATTACAGCGATATGACCGCAAAAAGCTTCTCGAATGATACACACTATCATAAATCAGCTACAGATTTGTATAGAAAATAATGACTGGCACTTGGACACTAGCGTTTTTAAAACCACGCGGAAACAAACTGCACTTTATATACTTTCACTAAAAAAGAAATCCAAGTACCATAACTTTTCAATCAATCCCTAAGAACCGGGAGATTATTTTCAAGGATCCTTTATAATTGCTTTCTGTGCTTTAGTATGTAAGTATCACTGATCTTTCGTATAGATCAGTGGTAAGTATATTGTGAATATGGGATTGACCGAGACAATATATTATGAAACAATGTGTAATTGTTTCTGTTTCAATACTCCATCTATTTCTATTGCGAATTGTAGACATTTGACTTTTTGTATGTGTATTTTTTTGTTGTATTTGAGTCAGATGGTGTGCAACGCGCATGATACAAAGAATTTGTATCATGTGCAGCGCGCATGTACAGGGTGGCTCGAATTCGTGTCTATGTATTGGGAACTCGAAAACCGCAAGAGATACAGTGTCGGTCAAATTAAGGTAAAATGCGCATTTAGGTGCCTAACAATATGCCGTTTAAAAAGTTTTAAAATTCCGAGTATTTCAGGAGATATCCGGAAAAAATCGAAATTTTGAAAAATGGTTTTAATTTTTTCCTGTGCTTATTTATAAACGGATTTCAAATTGAATTACACTTTTGCATTGCCACTTTTTTCGCTCTATCCAATGATGTTATCCAGTTTGAAAACCGACGTTTCGTCTTCAAGGGATCATCATCAACTTTCTTTTTTTAAATACGAACTTTAATTTTTTTTATCGGTTTAAGATGGTATTGGCGTTATTAATATGAGTATGTGGTCTTATTTTTTTTTAATTTCTTTTTTTTTAATTTTTATTATATGTATTTTGCTTTGGCGTAATTTTAAATAATTTAAGGTAAGTACTTTTGAAATTTTTATATAACATTTTATTTTGATTTTTGTATTAAGTGGAAAATTGGAGCCCGTATTAAAAATAAAAAATAGTAAAATTATTTTTTACGAGAATATGGCCATGAACTATTACTCAAACAAGTTGCTTAGTGCAAAGATGAAATATTTTCAACTTTTAACCAATTAAAATTTTTTTTTAATAGGGAGCATGAACAATTTATATTCATACTGCGTGATACTATAGGTACTTTGATGGAAAAACACACTTATTGGAATTTGAATTTTGCATATAAATAATAAAAAAAATAATAATTTATAGCCAAAATTTCAATAGGTGGGTTTTTCTATCAAAGTACCTATTGCATCACGTACTATGCTTATAAATTGTTCTGGTTCTCTATTAAATAATTTTTTTTATTGGTGAAAAGTTGAAAATATTCTATCTTTGCACCAAGCAACTTGTCTGAGTAATAGTTCATGGCCATCTTCTCGTAAAAAATAATTTTACTATTTCTTATTTTTATTACGGGCTCAAATTTTCCACTTAATACAAAAAACAAAATAAAATATTTTAATAGAATATAAAAATTTTAAAAGTACCTACCTTAAATTATTTAAAATTACGCCATAGCAAAATTATAATTAAAAAAAATTAAAAAAAAGATAAAATAAAAAAAACATATACTCATATTAATAACGCCAATACCATCTGAAAAACGATAAAAGAAATTAAAGTTCGTATTTAAAAAAAGGAAGTTGATGATGATCCCGTGAAAACGAAACGTCGGAAAAAATTAAACCATTTTTCAAAATTTCGGTTTTTTTCCGGATATCTCCGGAAATACTCGCAATTTTGAAACTTTCTAAACGGTATATTGTTAGGCACCTAAATGCGCAATTTTGCCTTAATTTGACCGATACTGTATCGCTTACGGTTTTCGAGTTTCCCATACATAGACACGAAAACGAGCCACCCTGTACATGGGCTGCAAAGAGCATATCATAATTATTATTGCTAACAGCGTCCTACTTCGAAAAGGTATACTAAACGGTGGTATATGAAATGTGCTTAGAATTTTTCATAAAATTAAAAAAATTGGTAATATAAAGATCATCTGTTTAAAAAAAATTATTTCGATCTGGCGGCGCTGGTTTTTCCTTACCTTGTGTAATTGAAAATAGTTTAAAATTGTGAACATTTAGATCAATTATCTTTACATTAACATGTAGACTTACAACTAACTTGGTCGTTTAGTCAAATCAGTTTTACTGATTCGTTTACTCTTCCTGTATTCGCCATCTTCACAATAGTGATACCTTATTCCATTATTCAAGCATACGAAAAAATCATGGCATTACCAAGAAAAAGTCCTGATGATTGATCTTTCCATTGTATAAATATATCGTTGTCATGTGGATAAATACTTCTTTCAAAAATTGTAATAAAATAGCTAGGTTTTCATTAAAAAAAAATTTATTTATTTATTCCTATACTGTAGCATTTTATAATAAAAGACGTAGTCACAAGATGGATAAAAATCCATTAACTCGCATGTAAAAACCTGATGACATCATTTTATAGAGGATAAATTATGTAGATAGCTATTTTTTCACATGAAATATTTTTACAAAATAATTTTCTTAACGTATCTTAATATTTTTAAGACATTAGTTTTAGGGATTACACATTGGCTCATATGAATAAAACAGGAGCAACTGCTTTGGCTTAAGTTTTTTGAGATAAACATATTCAGCTTTAATGCAGCAGAAAAAGATGGAGGTAGAGTAAGAGCATTTGCTACAGTTTATTCATACGACTGATTTTCTCTAATATTTTAGCCGAGAAGACTAAACTGTTGAGACGCGATTTCAATGTTGTATGCGCATGCGCCAAATATGCTGCTTTACCATCACGTCCGTCAATGTCGACCGATCAGTTGTTTTGTAGTCCGGGTGGCAGTGTTCGTGTCGCTTATAGTGCATTTTTATAGAGTGGTATTTTCGCTTTCTGTTGGGTTTTTCGATTGACATGTAATATTATCCTTCGCATCTTCGCCGTCCCTCATTACACTTTGTAGTATACAACTTTTTCCCAATCGGTACAATTTTTAAAGAAGTTATCTAAAAACATGGTGATTCAGCCGACCCTGGCTAGCCGCTCGAGCTTATCGCCTTGATGCGTCATTACAATTTTGTACCGATCGGTGACAAGCAAGAATCCTTAAATCGGTTCTTTCTTTTGGTTTTAAGAAGAAAAATGCCTAGAAAGCGTGTTTCAAGTACAGTGTATGTGTAGTGATATGTCTTGCTCGCAAAGGAGGCGAAAAAAGGGAGCAATATTCATCGGAAGAAGCGAATCAGGGGGTGAGTTCACATAAGATTATATGCCAAAATTTCAAATATACATAAATACCTGGTTATCTTATATGTATAAAAACACAAACTATCTCTCGTATAAAAGCATAATGTGTATAATACTAAGCTACCTTAGTATTATGAATAAATATGACACTTGTAACCCTTAATTTTTGACTTAATAAAATTAAAATGGAAAATACTCTCAAACTTCTAAAACTAACTATATTAGAATAAAATAGAGTGCGAACGGGTTACAGTCAAAAATTACTAACAAACTCTTATTTATATATGAGGGCATGACAAAACATTGTTACATTTGTCGTCTGTGCACAAATATACACAGATTCGGAATTGAAATATATTATATCGAAATGAATATAAATAATAAGCAAAAGTTAACGATACGAGCTATTCGAATCGTTCTCTAGTAATCTCGTCTAATCGTAATAGTACATCCTACCAAAGCAATACTATTCAATCACAAAAAGTGGTTACATAACACAACAAAAGGCTGACTAACGAAATATATCGGTCGGCCTGCATTAATGTTTTACATAGAATAAACCGTTTTTACCATATAAAGGAATATAAAAAATAGAAACAAATGGTTATAATGCCTTCGTACTATTATCACGTTTTCGATAATTGACCCCCGTATGGACCACATGTGGGACTATAAACTACAATTCGATTTTATGCAAATATTGCAAAACAAAAAACTAAAAGTTAAATATAACTCCAGTTATCTACAGGATAATAAATAAAATTGAAAAATCAAATATTATCATAATAATTTCAAAGAATATTCATAGCCACAATACTAGAGAGTTTATAGGAAATCGTACTATTATTATTACTAAAATGCAATTATCCTCAATACCAGTGTTAAAAACACTGTCTAGAGGATTAAGGACTATGTATACTGTAATTATAGTTATTACTGCATTAATAAATAATTTTCAAAAAAAAAAAAAAAAAAAAAAAATTTAAGTAAGTCGAAGAGTGCTCTTTTCTCACGAAATTAACCCTTAAAAACTAGCCACAAAGGCAAGCTGACTCATAATTTAGGAGCGACTAAAACCCAAGTTGGGTATTATTATAGCTATGCATGCCACTCCGTTCGCTTTGCTCGCAACGGGGGATCAATCAACAAGAACTAACCAAGTGCTAACCAAAACTAACCCAAAGTAACCCAAAATTAAGGGAAAAAGGTAAATTAATAGAAATTTTGCTAGGACGTAGATATGGATTCGCGCAGTATTTTGGATTGCAACTCGGGATTTAGCCGCTCGTCATAAATTTATCGGAATGTTATCGTTCGGCTTTGTCGAAGCGATGTATTCCGGAACGCATTATTTTTAAACAATTCGTGTTGATATGAGCCAACCAGTGAGGGAAAAAATTGGAGTAAACATTGCTTGCAGGAGATGTTAATAAATAATATCAATACCTATTTACAAATTCGCATTTGCAGATGCGAATAACTGTAACTAAAATTGGCCTTCACATTTGCAGATGTGAAGGGCCCCAACAGCCTCCACCCCAGTAGGTGTATTATGTTGGAGTGGTTAGAGGCACACTATATCCCTACATTTGCCGATGTAAAGGATATATATATTGACAAAAATAAAACGGTATAGTGCTATGTATTTGCAGATACAAACACAAATAACCACCAAAAACAAATAACCACCATCCTATTGCAACCCTCTTACTTAAAATCATTGCATTGGTTTCTGTTCAAAACAGAAATTACAGTATTTGCAGATACTGTAAATATGCTAAAAAATCGTTGCATATGCAGATGCAGACGAAAGCATAACCAGGGTTAAGCAGCAAGCAAAAAGGTGAATAGTTCGTTCTATTAGCAGATACAATCCATCGTACCCACTGTCAATTCAATTGCAGTTGCAGGTAGTGAACATATTCATGAACCTATTTTTCTGTTCAAAAACAGAAATTGCAGCATTTGCAGATGCTGTAGCTAGGCTAATAGATCGTTGCATTTGCAGATGCAATCGATATAATAAGTAGCAAAACCAAGGAAAATCTTTTGCATTTGCAGATGCATTAGAAGATCCTCTCACGCTAGCTGAGGAAATAACTTATCCGAATCAAGACTTACCAACATCAGAAGCACCAGATGGTCCTGAACAAAGTAAGATTTGTTAATAGGAAAAAAACCGACGAAATCATACCTGCGAGGCCAGAACTACATACTCAGATAGTTTTTAGATGGGACAATTACTTATTAAAAGGACTAAAAGATATAAAAAAAAATAAACAGTATGATAGAGAAGTATCCTGAACAAAGTAAAGACCACGCTTTGTTAATAGGCAAAAATAAAAACGAGGAAATCATACCTACGAGGCCAGAACTACATACTCAGATAGATAGTTTTTAGATGGTATAATCACTTATTAAAAGGACTAAAAGGAAAAAAAAAACACACACACACAGTATGATAGAGAAGTATCAACCAGCTGCCAACTGTAATGTCCTCAGACCATCAAAATTAAATCTCAAAGAGAGTACTAAATCCTGCCAAGACAACTACTGTATCAATTACAGAAACAAATATGATCCGTGGGATTAGTGCATTAGCCCTCTCTTTCAATGTAATTAGCCAACCGTCTGAACTAGAATTATATGTTCAAAATTGGCAGAAATTAAAGGTAAACAGTTCAATAATAGAGTGGGTACAGGATTATAAAATGCCTTTCAATAGGACACCACTCCGGTTAGCAAAATAGAAGACTACATAGGACGGCAAAAATTTAATTTCAAAATACGCATTCTTGGGGAAAACTGATCTTAAAGATGCATATTTCCTTATCCCTATGCACAGTAGTCAAAAAAGTTGTTAAGATTCGTTTTTTTGCAACGTATTATACCAATTTAATTGTGTTTCATTTGGTTTATGTACAGCTCCGTATCTTTTCACAAAACTGAAACCAGTTGTAAGATATGTAAAGTTAAAGGGTATAAAAACTTTACTCTACTTAGTCGATTGGCTAGTTATTGGTAATTCAAAATAGAGCTTAAAAGTATAAATAAAATTACACAAACATTACAAGATTTAGATTTTATATAAATTCTGAAAAAAGCGTAGTTATTCCCGCGCAACAATGCTCATTTTTCGGGTTTATACAAGAGAAAAGGGACCTACTGACAGAACAGTCTATTGTCTTTTACCCTGAAAAATAACTACTCACATCTCCTTGCAGAGAGAAACAACCATTGTGGAAGAAAATTTCCCTGGCTGTAGGGAAATTAGGAAGTCTCCTGAGAAATTAAACTGATTATTTTTTATTGCAAACTATAGAATAGTGAGAAAGAAATCGATACGTATTTTTTATTTCCACTAAGATGAATATGACAAAAGCTATACCAGTTTTTAGTTTTGTATATATAGATATACTATGCATGGTGTGACGTAACAATTCATGTGTATTATGACGTCATAAGCACATCTCAAGGCGTTGTATCTGCCTAATCTTTGGCTTATGGAAAAAATAAAAACACGTGTTCACTTATTTTTCATGGGCTATCAAAATCAGCAATAATAAAGAAAAAAAAAATAAAATAAATAAAATGAAAAATTGATGAAACTTCCTCATTGTCAGGGGAGCCTTTCTATAACAAAGCGTACCTAATGAAGCGATAAAAGTGATTATTTATTCATTGACAAACAATACGGAAATACTTACAATAAATAGGGGAATTTCTGGTTTTGTAAGCACCAACAAATATGTACCAAAACTGTAAATTTATTGAGCTCCTAAACATTCAATTGTCTTCGGAGTCATCCTACTCTACCATGAACTCACACTTTCTCCAATATTGAATATTAAACAAAAGACGAAGCGGTTATAAAAGGGATTCTCAATGGAACATTTAACATAAGACCCCCAAATCCAAAGTACTCAATTACTTACTTGGGATTCCTACCCAGTTCTACAGCGCTTAAAGAGCATGTACCACACTCTTAATACTAATAACGGCACACCGGCACACTGACAACCCGGAAGTAAAAATAGACAATATTTTTAAATATGAATACATAATTGAAATCAGATTACCGGATAAAATAAAAGCAGGTGGCTTAAAGAGGCTTCAACTTAATTTGATATTACCTTATTTCACCAATCAACCTGAACTATGTATAGCCACACTATTAGAGACTTACATAGAACGCACAAAAGAAAAATGGTGCTACCAGTCAATAAAAGGTGAATAGTTCGTTGTATTAGCAGATACAATCGATCGTACCCTCCACTGTTTGCAATTGCAGTTGCAGCTAGTGAACATACCTATTTTTTCTGTTCAAAAACAGAAATTACGGCATTCACAGATACTGTAAATATGCTAATAGATCGTTGCATTTGCAGATGCAATCGATACCACAAGTAGCAAAATCAAAGAAAATGTAATACTCACTCACAAAAAGCCTTATCACCCAGACAGCAGTCAAACCATTAGCAGATGGGTCAAGTTAATACTAAGAGCCAGCAGTATAAACACGGAAATCTTTGAGGCACACAGCATGCGACACGGGGCAACTTCAGCAGCTCAAAGAATTGGAGTTACATTACAAATCATTCAGAAGACAGCTGGCTCGACAGAAATATCAAAAGTATTCTCAAAATTCTATAACAAACTTGGCGTGGGTAATCCCACTGGATTTGCATCTTGTTTACTGGACCATAATTTCTAAAGAATCATATAAATATGAAGCTACAATTATAACTTACTTACCAACTTGTTATCATATTACATAAGAATATTGGTATAGTATTAAAAATAAGTTAAAGGTTAATATCAGTTAAGCGTTAAACATGATATATGTACCTTCATATGTGTGTTATTAAATCTAATGGTTATAAATTTGAATTTTAGTTTATAAAAAGGGCCTTACAAATCTAGGACTACAGAAATATCGCAATCTTTAGTTAATGTAGATTACATCGCAAATACTTTAAACATCTACAAAGTGTAATGAGGGACGGCGAAGATGCGAAGGATAATTACAAGATCAATCGACTTACCTGTAAGGAAGATCGATCGGAATTATCCGAGCATCTTCGCCGTCCCTCATTGCAAACCCACCCAGTCTTTACCCTTTCACCCCAAATGCAATGTAATCAAAAATCTCACGAACCAAAATTGTAATGACGCTTCAAGGCGATAAGCTCGAGCGGCTAGCCAGGGTCGGCTGAATCACCATGTTTTTAGATAACTTCTTTAAAAATTGTACCGATTGGGAAAAAGTTGTATACTACAAAGTGCAATGAGGGACGGCGAAGATGCTCGGATAATTCCGATCGATCTTCCTTACAGGTAAGTCGATTGATCTTGTAAATAATTACATATAATAGGCATGCCGAGTTCGGGTAACAATTGTGTCTATCGGGGATGTTCGGTTTTCACTGGACATGGATTTAGCTTATTTTCGTTTCCGTATGACTACCGAAATAAAAACCTAACAACGCAAAATGCCTTCAGTGCCCTTCAGCTATGTTTACGGTTATCTAATTAAATAGGCACTTGACCTACATAGCTGCAAGACATGTGAATCATTTGCAAAGAAATGTGAAAACTTAGACGTTTCTAATTTATTAGCCCATTCTATCGCATTTATAAATAATAGCCCTGTTTTATGTTTATCTGTATTTTAAAAATATCTTAAGAATAAGTAGAAAATAATTTAAATGAAGAGTAAAGGCTGTGTGCATGTACGAAACATAATAAATGAAAAAATCTTTGTATTCCATGTAAAAATTTTTAATCCAAAAGGACTTCTAAAAGTGGCGTAACAGAGCGCTTTCGGCCTAAGTCATCATCAGTGTTACCTGAAAAGTAAGTAAAAAAACCACCCATTAGCGGAGAGTCAGAGACTACTGCAGAATTTTTAGGTAAAGAAACTGATAAAATTTACCTTTTATTTTTAGATACAAAATTTGTTAGAATTTGAAAGGGGTTAATTAAAAGTGTAAATTGAGAATGATGTTTTTTTTTATTTTTTAATGAGTAGAAAGAAAGGAAAATGGTGGAAGTTCTTTCACTTATCACTTACTTGTCAATGGAAATGGACATATCCATGAAGATAAACGAACAACACACATCGACAAAGGTCACATGAAAATTTCACAAATTGTACGTCACATTTTGAGACAATGTTGGGTACAACGACAGACTCGTGTCTACATACAGGAATATTACTTTGGCTTCCCGGCTTCCGCATGCGCAGAGTATGGGTGCGTTCGTTTATAAGTGTCTAGGACTTCACGCATGGCCCTCCGCTCGCTTCGCTCGCTTCCGGGCGCAACCAAACAAAACTAACTGAAACTAACCCAAGCTAACCCAAATTAAAAAAAAGCGAACATCATCTTACTAACCCAACTAACTGAAACTAACCTAAATTAAAAAAAAAACAAACATAATCTTGCTAACCCAACTAACTGAAACTAACCCAAGCTAAACCAAATTAAAAAAAAAAGCAAACTTAATCTTATAAAAAAGAAAAACGCATTGCTACCGACGGGAATCGAACCCACGCCGCCGCCGCCCACATGACAAGCAAATGCTCTAACCACTACACCACTAGGCCGTTAGGAAAGAACGCGCTGCATCGTAAAGACATTGGTAATTGAGGTATTTGTAGTGTAGGTGGCGTTGATTGATTCGTCACTCGTATTCTGCGCATGCGGAAGCCAGGGAGCCAAAGTAATATTCCTGTGTATAGACGCGAATCAACGACAGATGTGTCGCTGTTGACAGTCTTGACAAGTAGACTGATGACGCAGGAAGTGATACGCCTAGAATTGGCGGTAATTTAAAAATTTTTAAAACTGACGTGTGTTAAGTGTTAGTTTAGAAGATGAAAATAAATATAGGTACGTAATTGTCTAGGGTATTCCTAAAGTACAAAAAGGCTGCCACTAAGCTAGATGAGATAAACAAAATGATATGATCAGTATTATGTGCATTATAAGATCCTTTACACAAATAGTGCACTATATAAAAATCGACCTTTCCCATTGGTTCCGCATGGCCCTCCGCTCGCTACGGGGGCTCAAGAAAAGGAAACTAACCAGGTGCTAACCCAATCTAACCCAAGACATACCCAAAATCAAGAAAAAAAGCTGTTTAGAAACATAATTTAAAAAAATAATAAAAAAAGCAACGGGGTTAGAACTCGCGTTTTCCAGGTGAGACCCAACGATCTAAACCTCTACACCACCAAAGCTCTTGACAGAAATCGATTGCATTACGCAGACATATCGTAATACGAGATAGATCGACCAATAGGAGAGGTCGATTTTTACATAGTGCACTATTTGTGTAAAGGATCTTTAAATGCGTATTATGTAGCCCAAATTAGCGAAAGAATATTTGAAATTCCTGTTGACCACATCAGTGATGGGCTGAAAGTTGTTTTTGGAAAGGAAGAAAGTACTTAATGAAAAATAGAGGACTAATTTAAGAGATGATATTAGCCTAGGCTAACTCAACTCAAACAGATAGAAAAGGAAGGAAAGAGCTTAATTAAATAAAAAGTAAGTACATTAGGAACAGGCATCAGCCCAAACCAACTCGATCCACAGGAGAGGCCCCCTCTTTTTTGGGTTGCATAATTGTGATGTGTTGTTAAAGGAAATTAGATCCAGTGTGAAAGAGATGGGCAAGGCTGACTCCGCCCAAAATGTGAGTTATATAACTCACATTTGCCTTTCTTACTACTCATTTAAAAAACACAAAAAATCACAAACAAATCATTCTTAATTTACACTTTTAATTAATTCCTTTCAAATTCTAACAAATTTGGTATCTAAAATTCTAACAAATGTCAATTTTATCATTTTTTTTTACCTAAAAATCCTGCAGTAGTCTCTGACTCTCCACTAATGGGTGGTTCTTTTACTTACTTTTCAGGTAAAAATGCGCTCTGTTACGTAACTTTTAGAAGTCCTTTTGGATTAAAAAATTTTGCATGAAATACAAAGATTGTTTCATTTAATAGAAATTAATTTGTATAGAATTTAAAAAAAATACTATTACGGAAATATATATTTTCTCCTACTGAGTGTCTTTGCTTTCTTTCTCCATCCTATTCTTAATATAATATGATATATCATATTATAATTAAACCCCAACATAAGTACCATGGGCGTAGACAAGAGGGGGGTCAGGGGGCCATGCCCACCCCCCCTGCGAATTTATCCGACTCATTTTGCAACATACCATTCATGCCATTTTTTAACGACTTTTGGGTAAAAATTGGGCGTGGCACCCCTAAAATTTTCCGCCCTTAGCCTCGGTCAGCTGGTGCCACTGCGGCATTATCTACGGTTCGGCCCCCCCCACCCCTGAGGAAAAATCCTGTCTACGTCCATGATAAGTACAAATAATAATTTCTTTAGATAAATGGTTTCGATTTATTTACTGATTCATGAAATCATTTACTTCCCCATGCTCTCGTACTACAAGATATTATCCGAGAAGGCAAAACCATTGTCTTTTCGGCTTTTATGCTGCTGAAATTTCAAACGAGAGCCACTCAAGGTCATCGAAAACGGTCCCATCGAGATCAAAGACGCGGCGCGGCGCCGCGCCGTTGCCGGCTGACGGTTCTCAACGTCGGAGTACTCTGGCACCGAACATTAACTTAACGATAAGAAGGCCCACTCAACGGGATCTGCATGTTCAGCGAGCGCTACAAAGGGGAATCGTAGTTTATTTTCTTCGTTGCCTGGTAACGATCGGTGAACTCCGCTGCACACAGGTTGAATTTAAATAAAAGCTGGCCATAAACGATATTTTCGTTTGCAGTGTATTTAATCAAAATTATGACGAAATTATTTATAGCATTCTAGTACTCTAGTTGGCTTTGGAAAAACACAGTTGATATCTTTTAAATTGTTTGCAGCGCCCTGTCAAACTTACGTTATGGTTTTTTAATATTATCACCAAATAAATATTTTGATAAAGTTTGTATTCAACGGGCTGTTTCAAAAATCTGTTAACGTTTTTAATTAGTTATTATTGATAACAATACTCAAGGTTTGTAATAACTAAGAGATTTTGATTTTGTGTTAATAATTTAACCATATTTCCGAATACAAAAATTCTGACAAAAGGATGAGCTGGTCTATGGCCGCCTGCCAACATGATTGTTTTTTTTTGTATCATGGCCTGCCGATATTCCGGTAGTTTTGACCAAATACATAATAAAAAGATAGAAACTGTACTATACTGCTAATGTGGTAACATAACGTTGAGATTATGTGTTGGTGTTATACCTAATTGTGCAACAACTGAAGCCAGATTATCAGAATATGGCGAGTCGAAATGAGGATCACTTATTGGCAAAATTTGTAACGTGCGGAGTTTTCCCTGCTGCTGTCTTGTTTGAGCATTTAGGTTTTTCTGTTTTTTGCTTCATATGTTGTACTGTAAGTATTTTCAAAATAGTTTTATGTCTCTTAAATTACCCTTAACGCAACGCATTATTAAATTGGAATTTTAAAAACTATATCAAATCTGTTGTCAAGTCGTCGGTACTGGTGGGCAAGAAATTGAATAATCGATTAAACGCTTAATATTTTAGCAAATAACTGAATAATCGATTAATCGAAATAATCGATTAATCGATATTTTCTGAAATATTAATCGATGTCGATTAATCGCTAATTTCTTAAAAGTGAATCGCATAATCGATTATTTTCGCCCACCCCTAATCCCATAATATTGTCGTAAGTGAAACTGAAGCTGAAATTTCGGTGGAATCATTATTGCTGATGCAAGACTGATGTTATTTTGGCTGAATCAGCAAATAAAATTTATAATTTACTTTTAATTTGTAAATATGGCTTTGATATTACCTCGTGAGAGTCAGAATATAAGCAAGTGTTTTTGAACAACAGCTGCACTGATGCTTCTATATTTTTTACTAGTTTGCGTTCCTATTAGATTAATTTTTAAAAATAGCGATCTCTGAAATACTTGTATGGCAAAATTGCAGGCTCTCATCAACCCGTTTCTGTGGTCCTCTTAACATTCAATTTGCTCGTGAGACTCCTGAATTAACCGTTGCAAAAACAAAATTTGAATCATCGAATTAAAAATTTAAAACCCTTTTTTTACAACGAAGGAGCCCTTAATTTTCAAAATCATTTTTTAAAACGGTTTAAGAACATACAAATGATTATTATACATGATTTTTATCGTTAGTGATAATTGATACACCCTATATATAAATATAAATGATGAGCCAAAAATTCAACAATTATTTGTTTAAAACACGATACCTATATTAAACGTGTAATACTTAATAACTTTTATATCTTATTTCTGTTAAACCTTATTATAGCCAGCTTTCCTAGAAACTCTATCAGTGTGCGCCGGTTCCAAAGGTCACATGTTAGATCATGCTAGTTTTCGCGCGGGGAAGGAGGCATGCCGTTGACGTGCCGCCGCGGAGAGTGAATCTTCTTACCGTTAGTTAATATTCGATGACTCTGGCTTAGTCTTCTCGGATTTTAGTATCTAATCACAATTTGACAGCATTTCCACTTATCTTAATTTAATGGCTCACTTTTGACATTTCGAAAATTTGAATAGTGGTTTCATGCTATCTAGTATTATAGTTTCTTATCAAAATTTATATTCGTAACTTCCATAAAATCAACTATTTAGAAAAATTACGACTTAAAATTGGCTCCAATATTTATACCATTCTGCTTTTCTACCATATTAAACCACTTCTCAAAATATGAAATCCTTGTGAAAACCCTCGGAGATGCCCTTTTGGCACAATTCGGCTCAAAAGACACTATTCCTATTACAATGTTGTTTTGAATAAGCGGGCCGCCAGAATCGAATCGACAATCGTTGTTTTCGATGTTGTAAGCACAAACCATCGTCTCGTCAACTCGGTCGTTTTTGATCAATATTTTACACCGTTGAAATGATATCAGATTCACGTTAATGATGTAGATGTTATTGCTAACGATTCCCTTCTTAGAACTCCATCCTAGGGTAGTCGCTGATGTGTCCGTTAAATAACGATAGCTAAACAAAAAAACAAAAAATTACAATATAAGTAAGTCAATGGACATTATTATCGGATCAAAAAGTAATGACATTTCAGGTGCTTTCATTTGAAAAATATATGGAAGAATTTATAAGAATAAGTAAGAATGTTGGTACTTGGTATCCAAAATCCGCCTAAATTAAATTATGTTTTAAATGGTTGTTTCGGAAACCTTTATAGCAGAAAATAGAAATATGAAAAATATCTTACTTTGAACTCGCCAAGGGTATCGATTGTTCATGCAACTCTTTGAAAGGTGACCCAACTCTTATTAGACAAACGTCAAAAGATGAGCTTTTAGCAGTGAAATTAATGTGTTGAACCAAATTCTCCACAGAATGTTTTTTGCCTTTTCTCCAATTTTCTGAATTGCTGGAAATTTTCAATCTCTCAATCGGATGGATTTTAATCAATTGACAGCAGTGCGCCGCTGTGAGTACCCAAAATTTACTTATAATTACTGTGCCTGAAAATTAAATTATTAATTTATTTATAAATTTAGTTCTTCATTTCTTACATACAGATGCCTCTTTTCTATTACAAGTTCTTTAGTTTGAAAAAGTTTATTTGACTGATGCATCCTAATATATTACTTTCCAACAAGAACATTTGAATAAATGGTAATATCATTGTCTTTATAAGAAAATAGTCGTTCAACGGGACCTCTGGAGAGGTGCTGCCCCCAGTGGCTGGCACCAAAAACAGTATTTCAGAATGAAAACACGTGCAATGTTTACCCTACATACGAAAAGGAAGGGGTAGAAAGGGGAATACATAATTATATTCGCCGAGCCGTCGATTTCCAAGAAATGATTTTCAGCCAAGGCTAAGTGGCTAGAACCGGTTTTATCAGTTTAATTTTTACACACAGAATGTAATTTCCAATACCTGCTTCCCCTTGGGGAAGCAGGACAATCTTGACTTTTCAATTGAATTTATTTTATTGTTTGGGAAAATGGTTTTTAGCATTTTTAACACATTGATTTTTGTGTCAATTTCTTTACTAGTTTCTATTATTCATATAGGCCTAATTGAATTGATGCAGTAGTCGAAGAAAATAGATTTGCATATGCCATTAAAAAATGGGAAAATAATAAACAATAATAAAATCCTATTTGGCAAATGTAAAACGTTATGACTTGATATAAGTAAAATTTTACAATATAAACTGGATATTTTAACGCATTCAAAATTAGGAACACTAAAAACATATTATTAAACTATAAAAAAAATTATATTTATAAAAATTGATTATTCGTTTCCTATTATTAGACAAAAAGTAAGGTATTACAATTTTTAAACTTACAATGTTTATAGAGAAATATAGATAAAAATTAAATTTAGTTCCAATAGTAGGTAGATATAGTTATTTTATGTATTTTTTCTTCTTATAGAAAGAAGACAATTAAACATTTTCTGCAATTTTATGCTTTAATGCACCAGAAACATGTATTTATCAAATTATTGATTAAAATGTCTTGTTATTTGGAGATTAATAATAAAATTAAATATTTTTATTTTATTAAATTTCATTATTTTTGCAAAAGAGGGGGAGATAAGAAATAAGGTGTTTAAAAACTGAAATCAAAACTCTTACCACTTTGGATAAGTCTTTATTTAATATGAGTTCGGCATATATTAATACTAATTTATGTATCGGTACATATAATATTGCTCCAGGCCAACAGCCAATGTTCGAAACTTTCAATCGCTTATAGCCATTATTATCATTATTACATAATTGACAATCAAATTAAATTAATATAAATGTACTCTTCAAAATATATACTGTAGTTTATTCGCTATAATCAAGTAAATAATTTTTGAAAGAATTCGGATTTAGGATAGTGAAATAAACAACATCCGAGTAAAACTATATTTACTCGAAAATTAAACAATTCAATTGATAAAACACATCAACCTATACAACCCTTAAAACTAAAGAACTAAGAAGTGTATATAGTGTGCTGTTTCGGGCAACTTCTGGTTTGATTCATCCCTTATTTTAACTGATCATTTTATGTTCACTTGTATTATTTCCCTTTGAAATAATTCATTTATTTTATCTTAGATGCCAAATTTTTTCATATCAAAGTTTTGTGTTATTGCCTATCAAACTTGTAAAGTTATACATGTTCTTAAAATAACTTTCTTGTATATTATAAGTTACAATTAATCACCAGTTAAGGAAATTTGAAAGCATAATTATTTTTGCTATTTTTCAATCAGAAGTTGCTAATATAGCTATTGTGATAAACTGATGTATCAAGAGATTAGATCGACTACAACTCCATAAATAAGTACTTATAAATATTACTTAAATATCGAAAAGTAATTGGACTACATTAACATAGATACAACCTAAAAGCATCACCATTTAATAACAATCAACTAATAAATTAATTGTAATCCGTCGACTAATGTTTTATCTTTATTTAAATATAAGATGATTCACAGATCTCATTTATTTAAAAAATTATATATGTATATATATTTAAAATTGTCAAATCATATTCAAAATCATGTTTCCTGCCAAACAATATTGGTCCATAAAAGTTACTTTTTAATTTAAAAAATTCAAACTCTCTAGAAAAATATAACTTTTTTACACTGTGAAAAAATCCTTAATTGTAGTAAATTGGAAAAATACAATTATATAATATACATTTAAAGTTTTATGTTCCAGTTAAAAAAAACTGCAAACAACTTTTTTGAATACTAAGTAACTAAAAATACCTAACTCTTGGAGTAATATTAAAATGTTGTTTTTTACTCCGTGCATAAAAGTGGATAGTGAATAAAAAAATTATAATGTCAATTCGCATTTTGAATATGACTTACACTGTTTATATATTAAAGTCCTTAATTTTATTTATTTATTTATTTATTTATTCAAGTTACATGGCAAGCCATTTACAAAATAAAACCTTAATATAAGCTATAACAATTACATAATGCAATTCAGGATAAAAGTCAAAATTTTACTACAGCTATCTAAAACACATTACATAGGTACTAAATCAATAAACATACAAAAATTTAAAATTGAAGCACATATAGAGCCAAAAATCCAAATGACCAAGCCTACTGCCATGAGCGACGGCAAATAATTGATTTTGCAAGTCTATCAAATTGAGGGAATGTTAAATTTAATGGATCCAAATACACACAACAAAGCTCTTCGGTCTTCCAGAGAATCGATGTTCAGCAATGTCTGTAAGAGTTGATAGTCGAGCTGCTCTAGGGGAATTTGTAGTTTAAAGTTAATCACTCTTAGGAATTTTCTTTGAATTTTTTCAATCATATACTTATATTTTGCATAATATGGATTGAAAAGTGGGCTTGCATATTCAAGAATCGAGCGAACTAAAGAACAGTAAAGAGCCTTGAAGCAATATTGTTGTATAAGGCATCTATTAATAAATCCTAATAGTTTTGTTTGTAATAAGTTCTAAAACATTAATTATGAATTCCCGGTGGGATAAACATGAATCACCTTCAAACCAGCTTATTCGGGCAATAATTGATTTTTTGTTTTAAAAATAAATAGTACATTGGACATCTCTACCCTTTGCTGTATTGAAAGCCATCTAAGTGGCTTTAGCATCAAATTAATTACAGAACAATATAGTGCGCATAGCTTTATTTCGTAGCAACTGGAGTCTTTGTATATCAGCCTTTTTACCTGATATCAACAATGAAAAACAGTAATAGAAATGCGGATATATAATGGTATTATTATATATAAGAACACAACTCCAGTGCCTAAGAATCTCAGCTATTCTCCTAAAAAATTCTATCTTTTCCAATTTTTTTTCTAATATGATCTACATGTAACCAAAAATTAAGCTGAGAATCCAAAACTACCCCTAAATATTACTAGATGCATTTTCAAATAGGCTATTAGATATCTATCTTAATTCAATAATTATTTTCTAGAAATCTATTACAATTCTGCTTAGAGCCAAAAAACCATGTACTTTGTCTTTTTTTTTAACCTACGCCTATTTACACACAACGAGTTATAAAGGATGTCAAGTTTTGATTTCATAGTATCTACTACCTGATTAAAATCCTTCCCGCAAACACAGATCAACATATCGTCCACAAACAAACTTAGAAACATATCATTTAAAACTCGGTCTAGGTCATTGACATATAGCACAAACAAAAGGGGGGCTCAGAACACTGCCCTGCGGCACCTCTATCTCACTATCAAACGGATTTGAGGACACATTATTTACTCTAGTCAAATGGGAGCGATCCTCCAGGTGATAAGTGCACTGTTTGTTATTCCGTAGGCCTGTAGTTTGTGGATAAGTCTTCTCCTATTGATGGTCTCAAAGCATGCTGATGGTCAATATTTCCATCATGAACTTATGAACACCATTTCGAACACACATACTGTAATGCTGACTCGCACGAATGTTTTTCCCAAAAACCCGACTGACCTTTAAATAACAATTTGTTTACCTCTAGAAACTGTCGCAGTTGTGCATACCACAATTTCCAGAATTTTGTCTATTACAGATAATAAATTAATGGGTCAATATATTCTTCTGGTTTATTTGGTCTAGGCACTTTCGGGATAGGCACAATACACTACTGGTCCTAATTTCCTTTGGAACTCTTCCTATTGTAAGGGATGTATTGATCAGGTGACTGCTTTTTGTGTACTTGATCAGGTGACTGCTACTTGTGTACTTAAAAATTTAACTGCTCAGATTTCTTGAACCACATTTAATGGGAAAATATTTGGCACCAATGACGAAGACATACTTTGTAGGCACAGCGATCAAAGAAAGCTTTCTCACCCAGGGGATGTTCCTTTACAAATTGATGCTCTCAAAATAGACGTTATCTGAAACAAATTAAAATCTAATGTAATTTTGACTTAGCTTGTAAAGAATTTGTTTGTCAAAAACTGAAACAATTAAATAAATACAAATGTGGAACAACCCAAAAAAGTAAATTTAAAGACATCTAAACGCGCGTGCTTTAAAAGTGCTCTTATACACTTATATCATAATATGCTATTAATTAAATTCAATATTCATTCCATACATTTGTCATCCTTCCTTATACATGCCTATCAATCAATTAATTAACTATTCAAAACTGTTCATAGACACGACACCTAGACGTGCAACATCTGTGTATATGTACTTACGTACAAAATAAAGGTTGATATTATGAGAAAGCATACTGATGGATATAAAAAAGTAGATGTAAAGATTTACCCTATCTCTATCTACATATACAGTATGTCTCACTAACTTGGAACCATATGGGAAACTTCTTTATTGTTGATTTTACGAAAATAAGTTGCTCTTTATAAAAAGTTCTGCTTCCTGAGAAAATAATATTAGACTATTAAAACTTGAATTAGCATATACAGAGTGGTCATAAAGTAGGAAAATGTACAGGGTGTGCGGGAATACCGTTCGAATAATTTTAGGAGAGATTCTACATAAGAAAACACGACATTTTTTTTATATGAACATGGGTCCGAAAATGCGTAGTTTCCAAGATACAGGGTGTCAAACTTTTTATAAAAAAACAGTTTTTTGTTAATATCTTAAATATGAGTTTACTGATTTTGTCGAAATTTGGCAGTGTTATCTGTAGTAATAAGGGGCTCATTTAGCCTTAATTAGATTAAAAATATAAAGTCCAGTGGCGTCCCGGGGGGCATCATACCGAATATTATTGACAAAGAAATGTGCGCCACTGACTCTTTTAAACATTTTATATTTTTTTCGTATTAAGCAACTAAAAATACAACATTTTTGTTTCTTTAATTGTTTTCGTATCTTGTTTCGTTTTCGAGAAAAAAAATAAATGCCAGTTTATTATATTTCTTTAGGGCACCAAATTCTACATCAAACGCTGTAATAAACTGGTTTTATTTTTTTTCTCGAAAACGAAACAAGATACGAAAACAATTAA
>MU184357.1:50614-74511 GCA_016904865.1 Pissodes strobi | reverse complement strand
CTATTGAAAATTCAATTTACTACCTTTGCAGGAATATATAGAATTTACTCCGAGAATTAACCAAGATAATGTTGTTCAATTTGAATGAAAATACGTAAAATAATGTGGGTGACCAGTGAACGATAAAATAATTACGATCTCCCTAAATTTGGACTAAGCCTCTTTCAAATTACACGAATTTAATTAATGAGAGACGCAAATATTCACCAATTAATCGGTAATATTACCCAAAAGGTCACGACAATAATTAAAAAATATTGAAGATGTAAGCTAATTAAAAGTGGAATATAAAAATGCTAAATTCTTGCTTTAGTCAAATAAAACTAAGCGAATCATAAACAAATATTAATTATGTATTTAAAAATGAAAGAATTAGTTAAATATATTGCAGGGTGAACTAAATATTTCCAGATTAAAAAATCAGCACTCACCCAACGTCTCATCACAAGATAATCATACCGTATTCAAAATTCAAGACGTTGGACAAAATTATGTTTGCCAATGTTTTATTGGATAATTTATAACATGTGATCAACACTATAAACCACTTAGCGCAAAGTAATAAAAATACTCCATATTAAATATAGTAATCTATAGTAAAATAAATTCACGAATTGTATGTATAAAAAGAGTACTAACACTCTTAAAATCGTTATTTGCACGAAATAAACCCATTCGTGAATAGATGTCACTAGCGACCTAAATATTAAATATCGAGAATAATTTGCAATTGAATGTAAAAACTTTAGTGTAGCGGAATAAGCATTCATTCCGTTACAGTTTTAATTTTCGTCTATTTCTCAAAGTGTAATGAGAAGACAAACTTCACTTCTCCATCAACGCGCATTCCGCATGTGTCAGACAACAGACAATTATTACCACAAGAGCCTAGGAAACACACAGGAGGAGCTCCGAAAATTTCTTCCGTATTTCAAAAATAATCGAAACTAACTTTAACTAGCCAAACAAGCGCATTGAGACGAGCGCGCTACCCAAACTAGCGCAAACTTTTTTTTTTTTTTTTTTTTTTCGGGAAGGGTAAAAAATCTTCTAGAAGACGCGCCGGCTAGGTGTTCGAGCAGCCGGCCAGTGTCGGATTCAGGTCTCTCGTGAGATCCTGCCTACCGACTAAAAACTTCCCCTCTTTGTTTCCGGACCAAACCACCTCGGAACCGCCCTAAGGAGCATACTTCAAGGAGGTGTCCTTTCTTCGCACTATGTATTACTCTATCACCATTCTTTCTTCCTTTTCTTTATTCATCATTATCTTCTTAACCATTGTGTGGATAATAGTCCAATTTTCCTTGGATTGAATCATTAGATTTGCAAAGTTATCAACTTGCAGGTCCAGGTCTAGTTGGACATTGGCTGTACGCCTGTCTGGTGCCATCTAGGGCATAGAAACAGGGTATGTTCAGGATCATCGATATTTCCACAGTAGAAACAGATATCATTAGTTTTACCCAGTTTCTTCGTATAGGTCCTGAAGGAACCATGACCCGTTAGAGCCTGGGTTAGAAAATAATCTAGATTTTTGTGCTTACAGTCCAGCCATCTGATTAGATTTGGTATGAGCCTCTTTGTCCATTGGCCCTTCTGTTCTTCCTCATACCACCGTCTTCGCCAAGTGGCTCTGGTTTCATCCCTGGCTAACGTTCTTATTTCGGGCGAGATTACTTGGTCACTAGTTGCGAGGATTCTCCTCTCTTCTACCAACAGATCCATAGGTGGGGCACCAGTGATTACCTGCAATGCCACAGTAGAAACAGTCCTATAGCCTCGTGCTATCCTCAGAAGTGCTTTCCTTTGCAGAGATTCCAGCATTTTGTTATATTTTTCAATGTGTGTTATCCTATGCCAAATAGGAGCACCATACAAAATTATGGACTTTACCACGTTGTAGTAGATCAGCCTTTTTTCCATATCTAGTTCTCCCACATTGGGCAAGGTCCTCATAAGTACTCCCAGCTTGTCGCCTGCTTTCTTTGTAGCTTCCTCGATATGTTTGCCAAATCCCATATTCTCCCCTATCAGGATCCCTAGATACTTTACGTATTTAATGGGTCTTATTTGTATATCATTGAGTTTAAACATGATCTGGGTCCTGTCCCTCTTCCCGCTCAAAATAACCGCCTCCGTTTTTTCCGGTGCCAGTTCAAGGTAGTTTTGCCACATCCAGCGACTAACGCACCTTAGTGCCAGATTCATATTTTCCACCAGGGTGTCCCTGTTCTTTGAGGAAGCCACCAACACCAAGTCGTCAGCAAACCCTATTGCTACAATCCCCTCTGGATATTGGAGCCCAAGCACCGGATCATACAGGACATTCCATAATAGGGGCCCCAGAACCGATCCCTGAGGAATTCCAGCAGATACCCGAATGAGATCCTTCCCAGTAGTAATATATCTATTCCTAAAATAGTCTTTCACGATATTCACAAGGTAGCCCGAGATGCCTCTCAATCGGTGATTCTCCAGAATGATGCTCCACGCTGCAGAATTAAACGCATTTTTAACGTCGAGGGTGAGCAAAGTGCACCATCTCGCCCCTTCGCCGCCAAACTTAGTTTGGTTAGCGATATCCAAAACTCTCCTTACAGCCTTAATTGTTGACATTCCTTTCCTAAACCCGTATTGATTGCTTGATAAACCTCCCCGAGCCTCGATCTCTACTTCTAATCGTTGTTTTACAAGGTGCTCGTAGAGCTTTGCCATTGTATTAATAAGACAAAGAGGTCTATAACCGTTTGGAGCATCGAATGCCTTTCCCGGCTTGCGGATTAACACCAGTTTGGCAATCTTCCAATCATGGGGGAATCTTTGGGTTTTAACAAGACTATTCAGAACTTCTAAGGAGTATTGAGGAAGAGTATCTATCAGAATTTTTATGGCCTCTGGGGGCACGCCATCTGGACCCGGTGCTGTACCTGGCTTTATCTTCTCACCAGCAAGCCTCAGTTCCTCAAGAGTGAAGAGCTCCACATTCTCTTCAATAGTCGCCTCGCCCAAATCATCATCTCGTTTCGGAAAAAGACCATCAATAATTTTGCCTCTTGTCTCGTCAGCCAGCTGGAATGGGGGACCCCAGGGCTTAAGTTTATGCATGACGATCTTATACGCCTGGCCCCATATATCGTTGTTCAGTTCTTCACAGAGAGCCTTCCACTGGTTCTTCTTTTCTGTGTTAATTAGCTTCTTGAGCTCTTTTTTCTTTCCTTTGTAGGCATCGAAGTCTACTTGAGAGGTGTCCAGTTGTCTGTTTCTGTTTCTTAGGTATTTTCTTCTTAAAGATATACATTCGTTTCTGCAGGCTTCAATGTTGCTATTCCACCAATATGGTACGCTATTTTTTATGTGCCCATTTGCCATCACCCTGGAGTCCTTGAAAGCCCTACTTAACATGTTCCTAAAATCGCCAATGTCCACTGAGCCCCAGTTATGGGATATGCCCGACCGCAGGGCTTCTGCGAAGCGTTGAGTGTCTAAATTAATCTTGCCTCTCATATAGAACCTACTTTTCACCTTCTCATTGATTTTGAATAAAATGTGCCTATGCGGTGTTAACGGTTCATTGTCAAGAATTGTCCAGCTCTCCAGTTTCCTTGACAACTCAGGAGTCATGAAAGTTATATCTATGTGAGATTGAGCCGCACCTCTCACAAAAGTTGGTTCTTTCCCTCTGTTTTGCGGGAACAGCTCTAATTGTGCACAAGCCTCATTTAGGATTTGACCTCTGCGATCGTTGAAATGGGAGCCCCAATCTGCTGCTTTCGCATTAAAATCACCCAGTACAATGGTCTGGCCTTCCTCCATGCGCACCATGTCTGATAGTCGATCGATGAACTCCTCATAGTCTTTTATATTTATGTTTGGAGAAACATAGCAGCCAATAACTCTGAAATTTTCTAGCTTCACACATATAATTCCTCTGTCTGTAGCAATTTTTGATACTTTGATTTCCTTGTTTACAAAAAAGATGGCTGCGTCGCCTGCTTGATCAGGTATCCATTGGCAACTTGAAATTAGTTTTTTATTCGGTTCGCTTACTACAATGATGTCCACTTCTTCTTCCTTGGCTATCTTTAGTGCCATGTCATGGGCGGCATAGGACCTATCTGCATTAACTTGGAGGAATTTAATTGTGGTTTATTTATTAGCTGGCTAGTCTGTTATTATGGTCTTTTCTCTGATATTTCTTCTGACGGTTGAAAGCGCACGGCGGAATAGTTTACAGTTGCCTGTACCCATCTTGTGGTCGTCTACTTGGCAGATAACGCACTTGGGTCTTTCTGTACAGTCCTTAGCAGAGTGGCCTTCATTCCCGCAGTTAAAGCAAAGCCTGCTCCTATCAGGCCCCGAGCAATTGCTGGTAGCATGGTCATAGGCCCAGCACCTGCTGCATCTGCCAATGAACAGGCGTTTCTCAATACTGCATCTAGCCATTCCAATCCTTATGAAGGGGGTTGCCAATAAAATTCCTGTCCTGTCTTTATTGACTGTCACAGTAATAGCCAGGGTGTTACCTGCATTCGGTCTAAGTTCTCCCAGCTTAATCTCGTCGGGATCAATTCCCCCAACGAAGTTCTCCAGCGCATCTTTCACTTCCTCCTTGGTGGTGGTGATGTCCATGCCCCTTATATGGAAGGCCTGACTTTTGATGTTGCTCCCGAATCCTTTCGCGTTCACCTTGACGTCTTTTGAGGTTTCTTGAATAATCTTGCGCAGGGCCTCCGCCGCCAAACTAGCGCAAACTAATCCAAACTAACCCCAACTAACCCAAACTAGCGCAAACTAACCCAAACTAACCATAATTAACCAAAGTAAAAACAAGCACGCTATGCGCATTTGTCTTCCGTATTCCAGATTAAGCAAAAATAATCGAAACTAACTTTAACTAGCCAAACAATCGCATTGAGACGAGCGCGCTACCCAAACTAACGCAAACTAACCCAAACTAACTGATTTTCGTCGAACTCGGACTTACCTAAAGAGGGGTTCTATTCCGAGCTCACGTTCCCCAATACAAAGAATTTCAGATCCCAGAAAAATTTAAATTTTCAGACGAACTTTATTTTTGATCGAATACCTACCTTATTTGAACTCCTATCGAAAAAATGTATAGGAACTTTTCGATGGACCTTAAAACGATGCAAATACTGGCGCAAACGGATTTGAGATACCTCTTTTCGTTACCGAGAAAAAGGCGAAAATATGAAAATCAGGTTTGGTCAATTTAAATAAAACCGAAACGTCCTACAATCACTGGATTCGACACATTATAGTACCCGACGAGACCCATATTTCCCATTTAAAGTTTACCTCTGTTACCGTTTTCGAATTATAGCCGATTTACTGAAAGCTAATTAAGCTATATACCCCTGACATTTTCGATTTTTTTTTAAACCCGTTTTCATGACGGAATCGATGAACGGGGTCCATTTATCCTCTCGGCCCCTAAATGAGCCCCTAGGTCCCAAAATTTTTTTTCGTGTATAGGCCCGCCCGCCGAACAAAATTGACCAAAACTATGATTTTGGACGTCGCAAAATATCGGCCCTTAAATGGAGCTCATAGGTTCCAAAAATGTTTTTTTCATGTATAGGACCGCCCGCCGAACAAAATTGACCAAAACTATGATTTTGGATGTCGCAAAATATCGGCCCCTAAATGGAGCCCCTAGGCTCCAAAATATTTTTAACGGTTTAAGCGGCGCCCGTCGAACATCCCTGCTGAACGTCAACCCTTTCGGATTTCAAACCGCCTTTTTTTTCTTTCGCTCATCTCATCACCGAAAACCACCGACGGCTGATTTTCGCCGAACTCGGACTTGCCTAATTCTTTCGCTCGGATATTTTCGGAGCTCCTCCTGTGTGTTCCCTAGACTATTTAATTATTACCCGCCTACTTTAGTAGGGTCATGTAGTCTAGGAACACCTTGAGCTATTCCCATTATCATTTCTGAACGGAAATATATGACGTCATTAGTTTTACACGTTCGTTTTCTGAACGAATTTGGGGAGACCCAAGTTCCCAAGTATTACCTTTCCGCCGGGGTAGGCATTTCTGAACACGCCCCTGCTGACTTTGGTTGCATCGCAAAGACATGCGTCACCTCACGTAGCTAGCCAATCATGCGCCTCTCATTCACAAGTGCAATATGAACTGAAATCTCGCCACCGGTTAATCACAGTACGCCCATATCAGAATCTAGGCATACCTTCTATGATTTGGGCTGCGGTCCGAACGTCCGAATCTTTCTGTGTCGACAAGACCTTGGTTGAAAGAAGCTTTGCTACTACCTGGAGATTTTAGGTGAAAGATTAAATACATTTCAAATATAACATTGCGAATATCGGAACGATGCATTAGTAATGTTCAAAATTTAAAATTATATCAACGTCATACCAGTAGGCATATCATGGCTTACAAGAGTCTAGGGAGCAGACAGGAGGAGCGAATCCAAAGTACGGGCACGTATTACACTAAGTAATATTTCACTTCTCGCATGGCCCTCCGCTCGCTACCGCTCACTACGGAGGCTCAAGAAAAGGAAACTAACCAAGTGCTTTCCCAAACGTAGGTAACCCAAGACATACCCAAAATCAAGAAAAAACTGTTTGCTAACCAAATCTTACCCAAGACATACCCAAAATCAAGAAAAAAACTGTTTGCTAACCAAAACTAACCCAAGGCATACCCAAAATCAAGAAAAAAACTGTTTAGAAACTTAACCGTAAAATAAAAATAAAAAAAGTAACGGGGTTTGAACCCGGGTCTGCTGCCGATAGTCGCCGAATTGAGACCTAACTATCTAGATTTCTCGACCACGAGGGCTCTTGCGGCGAACTGATTGCATCGCGAATGTAATCGATCGAGTCAACGCCACCTACACTAGATGGCGTTGGAGTCAACTTGCCCCTCCTGTCTGCTCCCTAGACTCTTTTTCGTGGCTTTACCGTCATACCGTCAAGTTAGGCAAAAGGCCGCCGGAGGCAAATGCGCAAATTTTTGGGGTGCCGCTCCCCAAATTTAGAAAAATAAAAATTACTTATCTTAAAAACTATATCAAACACATATTACTTACCAAATCATACCACCAAGTTTTGGTCTTCTTAACCGTTGAGAAAAGACTAAGTTTGGGTTAAGCCTGCAGTTTTTCATATAGAGGATCGATTCTTCTATCTTTCAGGCTTGCAAATTTGTGAATTATATCTTCGTAAAACGGTTGCGTGTTCATTAATTCATTAAGCAGTTCTTTTCAATCGATATCGGTGATCAATTTGTATGTCTGTTTTGAGTTTTCGGTCATTGGACTACGTAAATAGGTTTTAATTTATTTTAGGCAAGAAAAACTTCGATCCACCGAAACACTAGTATAGATAGAATTGTCGTTATTAAGGAAAATAGTTTATATATTTCTTTGAAGATATTTTTATTTTCAGTAAAGGAAGAATCGGGAGTCCTAGCCAGAAGAAATACTCATTCACGCCGATGCCCAGGCCGGGGGAGACCGGATGCCTCCGTGGGACCATTTTTGTCTGTGCCTCGTAAGTTTCGGTTTATAGCCGCTATTTTATATTTATGTGTGATAGTCGGAGCCTTCAAGAGAGCGTATGTTCGGCATCTTGAGGGGTCTAAAAATATAGTGCCTCCGATCCAACAAGGATGTAACTTATCCGGGAAGGTCGCCCCAACTCTATAACTAAGCCTGGACGGGGGCCTTACTGGGCGAATGTGCTATGCGCGAAACCCACTAGCAGTAAACCCCCCCATAAAAACAACATTTCTTTTGCTTGGGTCAGTTTTGAAAAGGGGTTAACCGGGTTAACCCAAAAACGTATATCGGGTTAAAGCTGAGCTTGCATTTTCTTTTATATAATAAAGTTTACAAGGTGTACCTACTTATCTGGCAAATTTTATTAAATTTGTAATTATTGGGTGTGTTACTTTACTCGGCGGCAATTGTAGTATATATCCAAACTAATGAATTGTACAAAATGAAACAATATGCCAATAAATAATATGTAATTAAACTAATATTTTAATTGTAATGAACACTTATTATTTTACAAAAAAATAATGTTTCTAATCCAGTTTCATTGAATTTACTTCCAACCAATTCTTAAATTTCATTTCGTTAAAAATAGCAACCTGAAGTAGCTTAAATCCAGCCTCCGACTGTTGTTGATATTCCAGTACACTTTTATTCTCCATTAATACCTGTGATATATCTTTTATCATCTCATAGCTTGATTCCTTATCATCAGAATTAAAATGCCTGTCTAAAAGCATATACTTTCCCGTAAATAGTTCATTTAAAAGTACTGCCAGATATAACGCCAACCTAAAATGTAATTATTTAAATGTTTCTTGTTAAATAGGATCAGTAAATATGGCTAATATTTACACAGGATATCTAGGGACTAAATTCAAATCATATTGAAAATATAATTTTGAATACATGTAATAGTAGGAATAAACCACACCACAGTATTTCCACCAAAGATTGCCGCTTCACTAAACAAGTAAGTATGAGTGAAAACGTATTTGCTGCACCAATATAAATTAAAGTAGAGTAATTGGTTATTAACTGAATAATATTTATAAGCTATTATAGCATGATACAAAGAATACATCTTTGTATCAATTTTTACAGAGTTGTCAATAATCTGTTTCTAATATAACCTTCCATCTGACCCCGCAGTAAGGAGGCTCAATTTTCTAACATTATTCTAAGCACAGGTGCCTGGTATGTGCAAGTGCCCACCTCTGTTAAGAATTTAAAAAATAACCAAACTCGATTCCCTAACATTATTCTAAGCACAAGTGCTCGGATCTGTTGCGGGTTGTGGCAGTAAGCAGACTCATTTAGTCCGCCACGAGTTCTCATATCTGTTACGATAGAAAACAGGCTCAACCCCTTAGCATTGGTCCTAAACTTAATTTTTACAGTATATGAATGAAAATATGAATTGGGTTATCGCCGTTTTGTAAGGCCTTTTTTATACACGAAGTGAGTCAAATAAAAACCCTTTATTTGCTACTTACGGTATTGTAATGAACCGATGGCCAGCCCGGAATTAGATAAATTTGTTTCGAAAATTGCTTTTATTTTTAATTGATTCAAAACAAAATAAAGTAAATTAATTTCGAATTAAATCGTTAAGAGAGAACGATCAAATAAAATAATAATTTTATTTTGTTAAATCATAAATTGAAAATGGAATTGTTGAGTAAGGCCCGAATCGCGTCTCAAGATTTTCAACATCTGAGTTGGGGAGTTGAAGTAAATCGGCACACCAGGTATCATGCAAGCATATGCCAATATTAGAAAAGTCATTTACCCTTGAACTATAATCCCAATAATCGGCTGGAAATTCAAAGTTCACTAGACTCGGTTTAAAGCGCGGACAATTCCCCACTTAGTTAAGCATTTCATGCAGATTCCCCCCGAAAAACCTTGATAAAAAGAAATCCATTGGTCAATAGGAGTTGCAAGTAAAATTCGTCACCAAAGTCGAAGACCTCGAGCGGACTTTGAAACTTTGCATTGGAAAACAATTTGAATTACTTTATTTGGTCCTGAGTGGAAAAAAACCCAGTTCAAACGCGAATAGCCGTTTTCGGCGAAAATCAAGCGTCTTGCGTCATCGCCGATGTTTTAATTGCCACAGGCAAAATTCCAGGTATTTCTGGGAGAGATACACGCCCTGAGAAGAGTTGCATAACATCACGCGTTTCTTGGGTGTACGGAGATTCTGGATTTTTCTGGGGGACAAAACGGGTCAAAATCCGGCTATAAAAGGATGACCTTATCGAAGAAAAAGCAGTCTAATTCTCCACTCCAGTTGCAGTAGGTCGCTATGGCCAAATCCAAAATATTATAAGAAATTTCAGTAGTAGCAGGACGCTATGCCGGAAAATTAGTTAAAAGTTTAAAAATCTAAAACCTTAAATTTCTAGTAGGTACGATGGTCTTAGTTATGACCAAACGGAAAGTAGTGCCTTTCAGTTCAAAGACTCGTGGAAATAACTAAATAAATAAGTAAATTCATGTCAACGGTTTGAAAAATAAAGTAAAGTAACGTGGTGGATCTTGGTCATTCGTCGAGGGATAAGATGGTGAAACACTAGCAAGGGAGGCTTCTATGACAGGTTCTGGGTTTAACAATAAACGATGGACAGTAAGTTTAATTTTAAGTCATAATGTGTAGAGTGCTTGTATATTTTGAAACATTTACTGTTGCCTGATTGGCCAGAATTTCCTAAGTATTTCAGTGAACATTTCAGTGCTCAAGTTAGACAGTACTTTTAGTTTTAAAGCATAATGTGTAGATTGCTTGTATACTTGAAACATTTCTCGTTGCCTGATTGACAAGGAATTCATGAGTATTTCAGTAAAACAATTTCAGTACTCGAGTTAGACAGTAAATTTAGTCTTAAAGCATAATGTGTAGATTACTTGTATATTTGAAACATTTAACGTTGCCTGTTGGCAAGAAATTCATGGGTATTTCAGTGAAACATTTCAGTACTCGAGTTAGACAGTAAATTTAGTCTTAAAGCATAATGTGTAGATTGCTTGTATTTCAGTAAAACAATTCAGTGTTCAAGTTAGATAGTAAGTTTAATTTAAATGATGAGGCGTAGAGTGCCTGTATATTGGGAAACATTTAGAATAAGAGAACCATGTTAATTCCTAAGAACCACTTTATTTAATCTAACTCTCCAAAAATATCATTACATGGTGATAGGTATGCTTTCATAATTGATTATCCAGCAAAAATACACAATACGATAGTAACCAGTTAAAATATTGCTTAAATGCTTACTATTACTATTTATAAGGTTAATATACGTAAACTATGAAGTATAATAACCTATTGCATTATTTCCTATCTATTAACATAAATACAATAATTATGTCTGATTTCAATGATCCTTTACACTGTAGTATTCGATAATTAAAAGAGTATCCCATTAAATAATTTGTGTTATCATACTTCGTATTTTATTTAATAAATTCACTACGGAAAAGAATATTGCTGATTGAAATTATTTTATTATTCCATAATTGTTGACTGGCTAGTAAAATATAATATTCTAGGAAAGTTGCTACACTGAAAAAACACACAGTGTCTAATTAATAATACCAGTGTCATTTTCTTTTAATGTGCCAGTTCTGATTGCCTGACGCTGTAGATACGAGGTCATATTAAAAAATAAGCGATTAAATTTAGCCACTATAAAAAAGCTCCCTTTCAATTATGAGAATAGATTTAAATATTGTTAAGAGGCATAAAGTGGTTTCCAACTAGGTAGCGAAATATGGGTGGGTGACGGGTAAAGGAAATTATTTTGCGTCGAAATTATACGGCATGCGGCAGCAGGGGCGGATTTAGCATTTCCTTCAGGGGGGGGGGGAACTATTAGCAAGGATTTTTTAAACATTTATTTTGACTTTATTTATGCGTTAAAGTACTTATCAAAAAGCGCAAAACAATAAAAATATCTATATAAAATGAAAACAAAACAAAAAATATAGCGAATTTTTCATAATAAATACAAATCAGAAAATAAAACAAATTTCTTGGTGAAGCATGTATTTTAAAATTGATTTTATTTTTTGACTGTTTTAAAGTTAAATCCCTACTGTTAAATGAGTCAAATAATAAAATCAATTTTTCTTTTTTGTTTGCTAAATCTATTTATAATGTTTTCTACGTTCAATTCTACGTGTACGTTTACAGCTAGTTTCAAAAAAAAAACTGATACGACTCTTAGAACATTTTTGTCTTAGATTTGAGCAGTGTATTCGGGCCACCATGTAGTCGTCACTGTCAAATTAAAAAAAAGTCAGCGTTGTCAATTAGAAAGGAGTAACCCAACCGTGTGAAAATCATTTTAAAATGGCTCCACATGCCAGCAAAGAGCTAAAAGCGAGAATTGTAACCAAGTTAGAAGATGGTTGGTTCTTACCAGCGGTAGCCCAACATTTTAACGTAAGCAGGACAACAGTTTTTCTATTAATAAAAGATGGAGACCAGAAGAAACGCTTGATAGGAAACGGGGATCTGGTAGACGAATAGTAAGTTTAGTTCAGGAAGATCAAGCACTCCTTCAAATACTGGAAAATCCGTTTGAAAGCACAAAGAATGCTAGGATTCTGTCGCAGTTTCCGGGCAGTCAAGCAACCAGTCTGCCGTAGAATTTTGGCATAGCGCCTAAAATGTCGGACTGCGGCAAAAAAGACGGAACTTACTCTCCAACATAAACAAGCACGACTAATATCCGCTCTCAATTACCAAGCACGTGCACAGCAGTTTTGGGATAGGGTCATATTTTCTGACGAAAAGATCTTCCAATCCTCAAAAAATGCAAAATTAAGGGGTACAGACCAAACGACCAGCGTTTCAATCCTCGGTACGTCGAGAGGAATGGGAGTTGTCTGGTGGATTCAGGGACGATTTGTTGGTGAAACTTATATTCAAATATTGGAGAACGTTATGGTGCCCAGTGTAGAACAGCTTTACCCTGAAAATAATTATATCTTCCAACAAAGACAATTGCCCTGTACACACTTCGAACATCGTCACACAATGGATTCAAAATGCCAGCATTGAAACCTTGCCATGGCCAAGCAACAGTCCCGATATCAACCCAACAGAAAACATATGGCGGATAATAGTCAAAAGGCTTTACCGACAAAATTTTATGCCTCAGAACAGGGAGGAGCTATGGCAAGGTATTCAGGAATTATGGGAAGAATTGTCACTTGACGAAAACTTCATTACCTGCTTTATGACCATGGGTCGAAGACTTCAAGCTGTGATTGATGCAGATGGAGATTTCACAAAATACTAAGTAGCTTTTAACTGTTTCTTTTTGTATTTACCCTTTATTAATTAAGTATTTGTTGCTTTAATAATTAAATAAAAATATTCTCTTTATGTTTAAAATGAATAAAAGTTGAGTTTAATCATTCTTTTAACCATAATACCTATGAAAACAACCAACGATAAACAAAAGAAATGTTGAATACTATAATACCTAAACATATAGGTACATCTTTGGCAAGAGATATTTATCAAAGTACAAAATAAATAATGGGGTCATCACTTATCGCTTACGATTTTTGCGTTTAAACAGACCATTAGTTCCCTTATTGGACGTCAAATCACATTTCGTTTTGTCACAACGCAGGTTACCTATGTCAGCCTCCTGATAGGAATACTGCTCAAACTAAAGAACGAATTGTTCAAGTTGTATCAGTTTTTTTTTTAATTATCTGTACATAATGGCAAGACCGTTAACTCTATCTTGCGCAATTGTAGAACGAAGGTACGTTTTTAACAATCTTAAAGTAGAGAAACTTCGCTCTGCAGTTGCAACAGAGAATGGTAGACTGCTTAAAATTTCTAAACATTTGTCAATAATACGAAATCCCTCTTCACTGCAATATTTTAGAGCTTCAATCCCACAATCAGAAGTATTATTAATTAATTTAAATAACTGTACCTCACCTGTTAATTGTGTTATAGAAACCTTGCCAACATGTCCATTATTTTTGACAACTTTTCAGGCAGATAAATCATTATCAGTAATGGAAGCAAGGTTTTTTGCAAGTAATACACTTAAAACAAAAACACTTTTTCGGAAAACCTCTCTTTCAAATCTGCTATTACGAAATCCAAAGCAGGTAAAAATACTACTCTTCTCCAATAATAATTTGGTGTTAAGTCATTTGAATCTAAAAAGTTATCCCTATAAGCTGCAAACAATGTTGTCAGTTTGGAAAATTTGTCTGTAAAATTTAATTGGAAAATCTTTCTATAAAATTTTATTGAAAATTTTGTCTATAAAATTTTATTGTTTTATTATTTCTGTAGCAATATGATTTTTTTAATAGCTCCCAGGGGGGGGCGCCCCCTGCGCCCCCTCCCTGTATCCGCCCCTGTGCGGCAGTTATAACGATCCATGATTCTTAGAACCGGCGCGGCGTGTTCTCAACTGCCGATATTCCAACCGACTTTTCCATCGCGCCTTTGATTGGTTGTGCACGATCGAGTAGGAATATCGAGCCCTGAAACGCATTAAAATTAATATTAGTTGCAGTTCAGATCCCGAAAAGGCAGGAAGCAAGAAATCACTTTGGACCAGCCGAGAAACGCCATGGTTGATATTCAGGAATTCTAACCGGACTACCAACTTATCCATTTAGCCCCTAGCCCCACATCTCTGAGGAATTTAAAATTTTTCCCAGATTTTTGGACACTAGGGAATTTTTGACAATCTCGAAAAAAGGCAGGCTCTAAGAAACTTAGGGACGAGCCAAAGAAGCCCCGAAGCGAAGGAAAAGTTATTGTAGGACCAGCACTCTCAACTGGTACCTTCTACCGAATTTATCGAGTTTTTCTGAGGTTTTGGAACTTCAGGACAGAAGAATTTTAGGAGAAAAAAATTTAAAGTTAAGCACTTGAAGAGGCCTTGTCATCTTGTCAAGCGGCCGAGTGCCAACAATTCTCCGAGACCTTCAACTGTAGTGCACCCTACAGCAACACCCCACGAAAAAGGTTAGTTGCAAGCACCTTGAGCCAGCCTACTTGTTTGGGTTCCCTTATTCACATACGTGCCTTTCTGGTCCTTCGTACTAAGTTAAACATTGGGCGAGAGTAAATACTAGCGGATAAAGACACCTTGCAAAATACCTTTCCGACTTGTCGGAAGGCATCGGGTATTTTTGTTAGATTGCTTTCGTATTTTACCTATGTCTTTATGATGCAATGAATTGCTTGGAAGTACTCTGGCGGTTCAGGCCTCTGGTTCGGCGGACCGGGTTCAATTCCCGATGATGTTTTTATTTTCTTGAGGATATATTTGTAAAAAGTTTTTTTGTTGATATTGGGTATGCCTTGCGTTAGTTTTGGTTAGTTTTTGTTCGTTGTGCCCTCGCAGCGAGCGAAGTAAGCGGAGAGCTATGCGTGAAGTGCATAGCATATTAGACATTCTAATGCAAACGTTACAAATGTAAACATTAAACAACGAACATTAGACATTCTAATGCAAACGTTACAAATGTAAACATTAAACAACGAACATCAGGCGGTATCTGTGTCGGGAAGGTATTTTGCAAGCTGTCTTTATCCGCTAGCTGTAAAGCGCGTCGACAACTAGTTCGGTTTCGAGAACTGGAGAGCTCCTGACTCTCCCATACTTTAGCTACTCGGCTACGGGTGAATAGCAAAAAGGCATAGGAACGAAAAAAGAAAATAAGAACTCGGGCGCGAGTGATAAGTTAGCCAAGTGTGTACGGGAAGTAGCGAAGTTATACTGTTGCGACTGGAGCTATCTCAACAGAAGAATCAAAGGCTATTTATCACTAGTTTGTATACCATACAAAACCAGTACGGTCTCTGCACTGAGAGCCATGTCCGAGGAGTAGTTTGGTCTAAATACACCCCTAAAAAGCCCCAAGAAACAAGGATTTTTTAAAAGCCCTCCATGAGCATTCCGGACAACCTCTCTTAAGATAATCGTAACCAAAACTCGCGACGGGCGCCCGATGCTCTGAAAAGACGATTTGAATGTGATCCTTGTTAAATTCGTAAGGAAATCGGCTTCGCACAACCGTTAAGTCCTCGAATCGCTTTTAAAAATTTTGCGTGCGGAACGAGAAACCGCAAAAAAACTAAAGACACTAATACGTGTTAGATATTAATTAAAATATCTTCTTAAGTCATTAGTTAATAACTAACTGTTCATTGGAGAAAATACTCCCCCTGCTAAAAACTTGTTATAAGGATTGAAGTCAAAATTGAAATTTTGCACATTGACATACAAAAGGACGAATAACCCAAAAGTGAATCAAAAATTAACAGATGCTTAAGCATCCCCTCCAAGCAGACCCCCCCTGGGAATCTTTCTCCACGTACCGTTGTTCTTCAAACCATTTGATTAATAACGTTTCGGCCCTCCTAAGGGAGAAAGTAAGCGGAAGTTTTGTTTTAATTTAATTTGAACTTTTGAGTTAATTTTGTAGTCCCCATATACAGGATGAACTTTGGAATCACGTGGAACTCCTATCCCTCTAAAGGATGTTCTAAATTTCTTGCCCAATACAAATTTGTTGGCCACTAATCTTGTGTTGTATTTGATTCAGCCTGCTGCCGACAGAGATTCTGTGGTGGCTGCTATCTACAATTTCCCTTGGATACCGTAGAGTGGGATTACTTTGCCTAAAGGGGTAACGTTGTCAAGCAATGCATCTATTGTAAAATAAAAAAACTGGCAACATTGCAAGCTTAGTAAACACTTTTAGTTATCCGTTAGAAGCAAGTGCATGAGTCCCGCGCTTTTGTGAGTGTCAAACCAAACAAACCCAGTTGAAACTCTATAAGAGATTATTTATTTTGCCAAAATTGTCAACTTTTAGAAGCTCTGCTATACTAAGGTATGTACCACCAATAATACATAGAATAGAAACTTGAAACTTGAATATGTTTTTTGTGTAGCTTTTGAGATTATAACCATTATAAAACGATGTTGCCAAAGTTATCAAAAAAACTTGGGCACCAATTTTAATATAATGTCAATGTTACCCCATGTTTTTACATTGGCTTATCCAAATATTGATAGATTTTCTTTTAGGGTCAAAAGAAAATGCCAAGAAGCTACAAACGACCCACTGGTTCCCGGCGCTACAGGGATTATACGGACGAAGCACTTGAAGAAGCCATTCACCAAGTTAGAAGAGGCAGGCTGAAAATATCAGAAGCTTCAAATAATTACAATATTCCTCGAAGAACTTTACTAAATAAAATTATAAATAAGCATCAACAAAATGTGGGAGCACCTATAATACTTTCTGAGGCTTTTGAAAGAAGTCGTGGAGATGTAATTGTGGCATGTGCAGAATTTGGAAGTCCCTTAACTATGCTGGCTCTAAGATTTATTGTTAAAAGTCATTTGGATAAGGAAGGAACAAGAATCAGGAAAATCAAAAATAATTTGCCTGGAGTGGAATGGAGTTACAGTTTTTTGAAACGGCATAAACATCGACTTTACTCAAAGGCAGTGTCAAAATATTAAAAGAATGAGAACCGAAAAGACTGAAGAAGAATTTATCAACTATTTTAATAATTTAGAGAGAAGCCTGCAAGATGTTGCTCCTAGTCGTATTTTAAACTATGATGAGACTAACCTAACAGATGACCCTGGTTCCAAAAAATGCATCTTTCGAAGAGAGAGGAAGTATCCGGAGAGAGTAATCAACTCCACTAAAACAGCCATATCAATAATGTTTGCAGTGACAGCATCTGGAGACGAGAACTTTTACCTCCCTGCACGGTCTGCAAAGCCGAGCGAATTTATGACCAATGGTGCGTCGGAGGCCCCCCGGCGCAAGATATAACCGGACAAAATCCGGGTGGTTTGACAGTGCTAGTTTTCAGGATTGGTTTAATAAAGTGGTGTTTCCCTGGGCAAAAAAATTTGAAGGTCTCAAAGTCCTGATTGGTGACAATTTATCTTCTCATGTCAACATTGAAGTTTTAGAAGAATGCCAAAGGGCTAATGTTCTTATAAGGTTCGTGTTTCTTCCGTTAAACTCGACGCACCTCACACAGCCCTTAGACGTCAGTTTTTTCAGACCTGTAAAAATAGCCTGGAGGTCTATATTAACCGACTACAAACTAAAGAATCCCAGAGATACCATAAAGCCAGTTTTCTCACTTTACTAAGAACTCTAATGAACAAAATTGAAATTAACCAGGAGCTCATTATCAAGAACGGTTAAAAAAACTGCAATTTTTCCCCTTGATAAAAATTCTGTTCTTAAATCACTGCCAGCAAAAAAAATTGGGGGCACTACTCTACAGATAGGAGACAGGAGACACAGTTGTCAATCCTAAAGAAATGAGAACTCCGCCAGGACCCAAGGAAATTAAAAGGAAGAAAATGGTTCATGTTGAACCAGGAAAATCAGTATGTTTTCAAGATCTGGCAAATATTGCTAATAATGTGGAAATGCGAGAAAGTGTTTAGGATGCCATCGAAGATTATCAAGATGATGATGCATCAAGAACTCAGGAGAATGATAAAACTTTCGATGAGCCTGACTTGCCTCAGCTTATGAATTTTGAAAACCAAGAGAATATTAGAAATAGTAATAGCACCCAAACCATCGACAATGAAGGAGATTTCGTGATTGTTGCTTTTAAAACTCGAAAAAGTACTGTCCATCCTTTTATTGGGAAAATTCTTAGAAAAGATGAAGACGATTTTTTTGAGGTAAAATTCTTACGAAAGAGAAAAAAGCATTCAGATTTCCTGACGAAGAGGATCATGTTCGCAAAAGTGAAATGGTCAAAGTTTTGCAGCAACCGGGGTGTCATTCTTCCTCGAGAGATTTATTCTATTTCGAAGATGATTTGACAAATTTTAAATTTAACTAGGATGGTTTCTGTAATAATAATAATACTAGTGATTAGATAGGTTACCAAAGTTTTAACCAAAAAAAATGTTGTTTCAGTTAGAATTATGTTTTATGTTCAATTTTGCAGAATTTTTAGTGTCTAAAATAAAAGGTCTTTTCTAAATAGTCGATAACTTTTTTATTTTTCAAGATATTTTTGTGATTTTTTTACGAAATTGTTGAAAATTTCACGCTAGAGCAAAATTTGACCAGAACTGGTCTAACTTTGCCTTCTTAAGCCAGTTATATGGCATGGCAACGTTACCCCAATCCTGGGGTAACTTTGTATTTTATGTTATCAATGAAAAACCCCCAAAAGTTGGCAAAGTCACCCCAGTTTACGGTAGCGGGGAAGGCTTTGATTCCCCCGGACTGACAGTGAGATCAGTTTACGGGTTGGACGTTGTCTAAGAACTCTTTTAAATAAGGAGTAGTCGACTCGATGACGACTTGGCATCCCGGAACATAAACATTGTAGTGACGCCCAAGGCAGCGTACGTGCGCGCGGACGTCAATATGCTTATATTCTCCAAACCTAATCAAAGGCTTGAAGTATCTGCATAAGTTAGATATTTTTCCTGGCCATGTGTATGAAATTTAAAAATGTGGGTTCCAACATGTCTAAATAGATATACTCTTTCAGATGTATTTTTTAACCAATACTATTTTGTGTCATTTTCAAATACTAATCTTCCATCGTATGTTTTGAAACTATTGTTATTATTACTATTATTTAAATATATTACAAAGTTGAAATTTAAATCTTGATGTTAAGAGTTGCAAAAAGGACTTGATAAAGCAATGCGACACAAGTTTGCCAAAATTTTTAAGTTTGATGGGCACACTGATTATTTAAGGCTTACCTAGAATTACCTGGATCAATTTTCTTAGTCAAATTAATTAACTCTTGACACATTTTCAACTTCTCATTCAGAATGTCATCGGAAATCTCTATATCATTTTCACTTTTATACAGCTGAACCAACGAGTGTTTAATTGTATATACGAGAAAATGATTTGGATGCAGAAATATCTCTAATTTACTGAGAAATTCTTCAAATTCTTCCAGTTTGGGTTCCTTTTCAATTACTTTATCTACTTCTTTTCTAAGGTGACTGACAAAATCACTAATCTCTTTATTAGGCAACTTTATGCCGCATTTGTTACATATCCAATAAGGGTTTTCTTCAGTCGGCTTTAAAGGAAGCTGGATACCTTTGCAAGGTTCTGTTTCAGATCCTAGACATATCAATGCACTGAAATAGATATCCATCACATGTTAGGAAATAATCAAATATCATCATGAAGAAAATAGTCATAATAAAACTACAAGTATCTTCTATTCTTGACTTTAGTTTAGGGTTTAGGGGTTTAGGATTTTCAAAACGGACTCTGATTAAAAGAATATCTTGACATTATTTCATGGTGTTGCATCCATACCTGTTTTGAATGCCAGAAATAAGTTATCACCAGAACATGTTAAGGCCGAGTTACAAATAAAAGTAAACTTTACAGAAAGTGTGGTCTTTTAAAAAAGTAATAAAAGACAAAACAATTAATTACTTTGCGCTGTCAAGCCCCAAAATAAATAATCATTTATTATTAAAAAGACTTGAGTCGCAGATGCAGTTTATAATATTGCTGTTTATATAATAATATGAATATTTTTTATTTATACACTTATATATAAAATATGGTTTTTAATCGTTGTGTTCGTTAAAATGCACAAGGATGTTATTAAAAATATATGTAAGATGACCGTTTAAAATTTTTAATTTTTTCAAGGCGTCTTAAAATATTTCTTAAATTTCTTAAAGTATAAAAACAATTTTTAAAACATGTCCGGCTTTTTTCTTTAAATCCCGCTTTTTTTTCTCGAAAATCCTGCCATACAGTCGAGCTGATGGAAAGATGCTTTGGAGTCTAGGGACGCCTTTAAAATCAACCTATAAAATAATATAAACCTGCTTCTTTGTATTTCATCAGAAACATTGTATGACATAAGGGCTTTTTACATTATTCCCAGGGCCGGATTTAAGGTGGGGCAACCGGGGCGCAAGCCCCGAGGCCCCCACATACTGAGGGCCTCCACAAACCTTGAATTCAAAAATTCTATAACACTAATATTTTCCATTTTTAAGAAATTAATGAGCAATTGAGTATATATCCAAACAAGGGATATTTTCATTCAATATAAAAGTTATATTCAGTGATGGAATCTAAAATCTAGATTCAATTCTTAACACGGTTCTCTCACTGACTTAGTTCTTCTTCGACTTAGTAATTTGTTGGATTATTTTATTTTATTTACCTAAGAATTATTTAAAGCATGTTGTCAAAAACAAATCGATGCGGAAAGAAGAGGGCCGAAGAGGTATAACTTGAACATAATACAATGACTGCATTTGTAATATTTGTATAAAGTAATAAAATAAAAGAGAACAGAGGTCCGGACTGCGGGAGGGCCAATTCATTTTTGGGATTTCCACCTCATCTAAATATTCATTAACAACTCTCGCAACATGCGGACGAGCGTTATCATGCATTAACATGAAATCGCCTCCCACAAATGGACCAAAGAGGTTCAAAACGCATGTGGTTCTAAAACGTCATGAATATATCTATCCGCTGTCATTGCCGCCCAACGACTACTACCAAGTCCGTTCTTCCGTCGAGCTGCACGCCACCCCTCACCATAACAGAGCCTCCGCCATAGTTTTACTCAAAACGTTCTCCTGTTTTCCTATAGATTCTTTCACGACCGTCCGGTGATTTTAAACAAAACCTGGATTCGTCGGTAAATAATTTTGTGTTCCCTAGCAAATCTAAGGCGCTCAACCCTATGGTTTCTTAGCAACTCGGGAGCGGTTGCAGGTCTTCTTGCGTATCATCCAATGTCTGATAACCTTCTTCTTATCGTTCTCTCGCTTACATGTACCTGCCGTATGTCCTGAAATCTGTGTTTTATCTCGACAGAAGTTACTCTTCTGTCACGTAAAACATTTAGTGCAATAAAGTGATCATCTCGTTAATTCGTACATCTCTTCCTACCACATTGAGTCCTTCTACTGTACTCGCCATGCTGATTAAAACGAGCTACAGCCTCTTGTACTTTACTTCTTGTGACGTTTAAAACTGTTGCCTCGTAATACTGTGACCGTCCATCCTGGATTAAAGCAATGACCCTAGCAACATCAGTCGGAGACATATCCATTTAAAAAAGTAAGAAGACACCTCAGAAGTAATACACCTTAATTTACAAAAAACAATTTGAAAGCTTTTGAAAGCCGTAAATAACATGTCTAAGTATGGGGTGATTCAACAAAACTGTCACTGTCATACTTCATAGCAACTTTAATTTTTCGTACAGAAAAAATTTTGAATTTTTTTTTACTCATATTTTCCACAAAAATAAAGATATTGAAGTGAACCAAAAACAAAAATGTTACTCGTCTGCCACTGATATCGTCGTGTCATTTGGACCCTAGCGGATAAAATTCTGCGCCAGCCTGTTAAATATCAGTCGCAGTATTGCCAGAGCTGGTTATTTTTCACCAGGTCTGGTGAATTTTGATGCATCTGGTGATTTGGTGAAAAACTTTAGTATTTTGATCAAAATCTGGTGATTTTTCAAAGATTTACTTTGCGCCTTATAATCAAAGAAAAAAACCGAATTATTCAAACCATGCCTTTGGTTACCAATGTGGATTAGTGGAATGATTCTCATTCTTGCTCTCCTCTCCATTAGCAGTCTAATTCCAAAATAAAAGTGGAAGAATGAAGAATGATGACAACACTGTTACCTAGGTTCAAACATTGAAAAATCAATATAGACACAAATTCAATTTTCAATTTGGGAAAGTAGATTATATTTGGGTAGCTGAAAGCAAAAAGGGGCCACATTTTTTCTTTTTTAAACCATGTGGAAATGATTTATGTGGATGTATTGCGCCAGTAAAGAAGAATATTTCTTTAGTGCCAAAAAAATTGTTCTGCCAAAATTCAAATGCCTGCGATAAACTTTTTCCAAAAAGGTACTTTACTAGAAAAGCAAACTCAAGAAATAGAAATTAGACTAACGTCATAATTAGTGGAACATAACATAGCTCTTTCAACTGCTGACCAGTTAACAGAGTTGATTAAAAGGTGTGGTAAATATCAAGTTCAACTTAAACGAAGTAAATGTACAGCCATTGCCATTATACAGAAAGTTACAGGTGATCTAAGTTTTTAAAATTCAGTAACAAGGTTAAAAACAAATACATTTTCTTTGCTTGTAGATGAATCCACTAATAAATCTAATATAAAGCATTTAGCGTTAGTCATAAGGGTGGATGTGGGCCTTCAGGATTGTTTTGAACCAAGCGATGCATTTTTGGCATTGCTGGTGGCTGAGGGACTCTTATACTATTGTTTCATTTTCATAGCCTTCTTTCAACTGGCAACGTATAACACACACGCCAGCAAGTAAAACTGTTGCAATCTTGTATTATCATCTATTATATAGAAATAGTTTTTGAATTTTACCAATTTATATAGTGGGTTATGTAGTACTCTAGTTTAGTTTCAGATTTTTTTTAATACGGGAGTTAAATATTGAAGCTTTTTATAAAGCAGGTAACCAATTATGTTGTGCTAAAAAATTGGTGATTTCTGGTGATTTTTGAGGTAGACATCTGGTGAAATGTAATTTTTTCAAGGGGCAATACTGTCAGTCGATTAATAGCACTCTAAGTAGGTGGATCCACTGTCCGGGGTCCATTCTGACCCGACGATACCAGATACGTATATTTTTTTTGTGACTATGGATTCAATTGTTACTGACGGAAAACGGTATTCAAGTGAAGCGGCGCATACATTTTTTTTAAATGATGACGATGGTGATATAAGTGACTCTCAAACTACAGTCATCATGACTATGACCCAAAATAGGATATTGAGTGTGAGAATCAAATTCCAGAGAATACAAGGATTGGTGATCCAGGGCCTTCAACAGTGACCATTCAGGACATCAGCGATCACGGTCCTGCACTTTCAGTAGTGAATAGTGATTATGAGGAAAGCGATAGTTTTCAAGGATCATCAAGACATTACTAAAATGTTCAAGTTGCAATAAAAAATAATATGTCCTAAAAGGTCCATGCAGAATTCTTATTTTTGGTTTTATTTCAATAAATCTTTAACACTTTGAAAGAATAACCCTTTCTTTGTTTAAAACCGAAAAAAAAAATTTGGATAATTATTTTCTTAATTTTAGGGCATTATTATAGACCTGTACATTTTTAGATAAGAAATATACTGCTTTTTACTTTTGCACGATACATTTTGATGTTACTTTTGCAGCCTGCTCTTTATTTAAAAAATGTTCTTACATGATCACATAATAATAAATATATAAATACTCCAATTTGATTTAGTTTTATAT
>MU184357.1:22366-45358 GCA_016904865.1 Pissodes strobi | reverse complement strand
CTCGCTCCGAGGGCACAAGCAAACAAAACTAACCCAAACTAACCAAACCAAACCCAAACTAACCAAAGTAAAGAGGCACTATCCCAAACTAAGCAAAACCAACCAAAGCTAACCCATACTAACCAAAACTAACCAAACAAACCAAAACTGACCCAAAATAATCAAAGCTAACCCAAACTAACCAAAACTATCCCGAACTAAGTGAAACCACCAAAACTAACCCAAACTAAACAAAACTAACCAAAGTAAAGAGACAAGCGCGCTACTCGCGCTTCTCGCTGCACTATCCCAAACTAAGCAAAACCTAAACGGTACCTAAACTAACACAAACTAACCAAATCTAACCCATGCTAACCAAAACTAACCCAAACTAACCAAAATTAGTTATAGTTGGTTTCGATTTTTTTTTTGCTTAATCTGCGATACTATACTGACAAGATTGCGTAGTGCGCTTGTCTCGTCTCTCTACTTTAGTTAACTAGAGTTTGGATAGATTTCGGTTAGTTTTGATTAGTTTGGGTTATTTTTTGTTTGTTTGGGTTAGTTTTGGTTAGTATGGGTTAGTTTTGGTTTGTTTTGCTTAGTTTGGGATTGTGAAGACAAGCGCGATACGCGCGCTTGCCTCTTTACTTTGGTTAGTTTGGGTTAGTTTTGTTTGCTTGCGCCTCCGAGCGAGCGAAGGTAAAAAGTAAAAGCGAGCGGAGGCCCATTCGTGAAGTGAAATATTAGAAGGATAACACTGTGCTGCTGTTTTTATTACATTTATCATTTATTTTTTACCATTGTCCAATCACCAATGCATGATTTCAAAATTGACAAAGCAATTTGGCAACATTATTAACATTTGGGCTGAAGTTAGCCGTTACCAGCGATTACCAGCGATTAATATTTTTATGTATGTACTGATATACACAATACCGTGCGTGATGTGAGAAACTTTCTCAGAAACAGTGTCAGTGTCTATTTTCCCTTAGATGCGTACTGTAGTGTCTCCGCCCAGCACCGCCCGGTCGCGTGAGTATCTATTTGATAATAACAAATTATAGAAACAATTTTACTAAGCTGCGGTGGCGGATTATTGTTATATTTCACCTATATAAACACGTTAAGATGGAATTTTTCAAAAATCTCTTATAATAGCGAAAACTCGTTTTCTAAATAATTACCCAATCCGGATCCAAGTATAATATTTTTTTTAATTTAATGTAAGTTTCTAAAATTTTTTGGTGAGAAATTTTCATTTCATGTTGTTCCAAATTCCATTATCAAAATTAACTGAGTAAGAGGCAAATAAACATAGTCAAAAAGCTAAACCTTATAATCTTCTTATACAAATAACGCATTAACTTATTCCCAGTGGGGCAGTCACTGCTGCTGAGACGCACGGGCGAGTTTGGCGGACAAATATCGTTGATGCAGTTATCCTATTAGTTTAACGTTCTTGGGGTGCACCAACATGAAAGATGCCGACGCTTATTGTCGCCTCTTTAGATGTCAGCCATTTGACTTGACAAGTTCCTAACCTAATTTTGCCATTTGACTTGACAAGTTCCTAACCTAATTTTGGATTCCCATTTCGTCTTCGGTCGAGTGTAGACGCTTTCTGTGACGACTCTTTGGGCATCATAGAATCCAGAAATATAAGGCCATTGGGTGACACGTGGCAAACCTTTAGTGACCGTTTTTCTTCCCGAGGAAGAGTCGGGCATCCCAGCCAGAAAAAATCCCCATTTACGCCGGTACTCAGGCTGGGGGGGAGGGGGGTGGGGCAGGAGGCGGATGCTCCCGTGGGGTTATTTTTGTCTGTGCATGTACAAGATTTATGTGTTTGTGAGCGTCCAGCCGGTGGTGTTTGAACCTTAAAACAAGTCATGCAGTAAAAATCTGAGCCGCCAGGAGTACATACTCGATATACTGGAGGTTCTAAGAATAGTATATCTGCCCACCAACGTGTAACCAATATGAAAGGATCGCTCCACCTCTTGCTAAGCCTGGACAGGGGTCTCATTGGGTGAATACTGTCCAGCGAAACCCACTCAGAACAGAACGAACGAACTAACCTAATTTTGCTGGTGTGTTCAACAAGCCGCATACGGTACTTCACTAAAACGACTGATACTTCCAAATAGGTATTAAAAATACTATATTCACATTTTCATTTTTAGATTTCCCGCTTTTGGCAAAAGGGACAGATTTGTTCCTCGAAACGTCAAGTGTTTTTTTAAGTTTTTCATCTTCGGTCACTTAATTAACATTTCTGCAATTTACACATTTACCTCTATCTCACAGGAATTGCTTCTTCTACTTCAAGGAAACCTTAAGGTCTGTTACTTGCAAAGGCTCAATTCGGTTGGTTATAACCAACCGAATTGAGCGTTTGCAATTAACAGACCTTAAGGTCTTCTTGAAGTAGAACAAGCAATTTACACCCTAGGGCGAGAACCGAACCGGTCCTATCTAGAAAATTTAAATAACTAATGAAGCAAAAGATAGAAATTTGTGTCATAACTGGCACATGTGTATTCAATATATTGGAAGTGTTTGACCGCTTCTCGGAATTTGCTTAGAATTTATTTTGCTAATTGAAACGTGTATATTAACGTAGACATTGCAAACAATGTATAATTATTATAAAAGCTACCTATTTATTAATATCGCCCAAAAGAGAATAAAACTTGTAAGAAATTTGGATTAAGTCTTAAACTGTTCTAAAGCTATTGCAGCAAAAGTGGATTATCATGTCTCTCTTTTTATTTATTTTGCTACATGACAAGCAAAATAATGTCAACATTCAAAGGCAAATAAGGGCAAATAATGTGCTATTTGCAACTCGTTTGAGTCTGCTAGTACTAACACATAAATCAAGAAGGAGCACAACAAAGTGTTTTATTAAAGAAAATGCGACTAACGGATCAAGAAAATAGTATATTATTTTATATGGAGGAAAAGTGATACTTTTCATGGCGCGCTCGTGTTTAACAGCCGAACGGAGTGAGGCTGGTAATAGAGAGCAAGCCATGAAAAGTAACTTTTCCTCCACATAAAATATGCTGTTTTTTCTTCAAATGTCGACAAATTAATGCAAAAATATCTCTTTTTAATAGTAATAATAATAATTATTATCAAAGATAAGTTGGCTTACAAGGCGGCTTAGACCGATGTCGGTGAATAGCCACAGGTCGTTGCTATAGTAATGTAACAGAAAGCTGTCAGTGGACACTGTCAACAATAGTTATCTTTTTGAATTGCGTCTCCGATTGCGTTTTAATTCCGTATTGATAAGCAGTTATTGAGTAAGTTCGATTAAATAATAACCAATTTGTTCATAAATTAGTGATTTTTAGAAATGCAGTGCACAAATTGAGTGATAAATACAAACTTTAGTTTAATAATTCTTGAGTTGTTGACGCTTGCTTTGTTGTTTGTTTGTATATATGTTGCTATGGTAACACTTTTACCTCCGCCGGCGGAAAAGTGAAAAGTAAAGCTCCGGCGGAGGAAAAATGAAACTTCACGGCCGCCTACACAGTCGAGTAATGACGGATTTACTGACGTTTGAAGAAAAATATCTTTATATTTTGAGGTTCAGACTTTCAGATTAACCCAGACATATTATTGTGCAAGTGAATCGATTTCTGCTGGTGAGAGGTTTGTACTTCCATTAAGGTAAAAGCTTATCGGTTCTGGTGCACATAAGGTAACTTCTTAATAATGGGTTTTTTGGACAAATTTTGGTACCAATCGATTCGTTTTTTTATTTTCTTTCCAAAAAAGTGAGGATCATCGAGATATTATCACGTTTTTTTGGTAAAAAATTGATATTAAATGTTCGTAATGTCGGTGCAATAAGCCATACTTTTATGTCAGAAGTGACGTTTTTAAAGACAATTTAAGCATCAAGTAGTATTTTTCAAATGTCAAATTTGATAAATACAATTCTCATTCATTTTGTGAATAATTTTATATGCAAATTATTAAAAACTTTAAATTATTGCAACTTACATGGGGTCTGGTTGAAAAGATAATAATTTATAGGTTGTCCGCGACGCGTCCGCCTTGCACACTTTCTTTTGTTTTCAAGGGGTCTCAAGAGTAGTTTAAGCGATTCTGGTTGAGATAAAGTAAAGAAAATTTGAAGAACCACCACATTTGTGCCTCCAGAAACCAAGTTTTAAGTTTAAATTTGTGTAAAATAACTAAAACACCTTACTACTTGCGCAGGTGAAAATCAAGATCAAACCTGAAGCAAGCAAATTTAAAATTTTTAAAACGGTAAATAAATTTGACATACTGACACGGAGGCCTCCGTCAAGGTTGCCAAACGTTGCAACGCATATATTCTCTTATTGAAAATAAGGCAATGTGATCGCCATTTAGCCAATCCAAAGTAAGCCAAATAAGCGCCCTACATTTCATGCGTTGGCCAGGTTGGCCTTCGCACACTCCGGGAGTAAAGCGAACTCAAATTAATGTAATGAAATCTGTTTTATGAAATAATTTATTTTTTTACTTAGTTTCGGTTAGTTTGAGTTGGTTGTTGTGTTTGCTATTCGAGAGAGAGAAGTGAGTAATAATTCAAACTACTTACGACTTATTATGAACTACACTCCGAGCTACCTACGACCATTGTTTATATAAATATAAACAATGTTACGACCTACTCCGAGCTACCTACGATCTACTCCATGCTACTCTAAGCTACTTACGATCTGCTCCTAGTTACTTCGAGCAACTCCGCGCTACTTACCACCTACTCCGCGCTACCTACGACCTTCTCCAACCTAGTCTCAGTTGTATCATACTCCAAACTGGTCTAAGTTACGTATGACCTACTCCAAGCTAGTCTGAGTCACTCCGCACTATTTTCGACCTACTCCAAGCTACTCCGCGATACCTACGACATACTCCAAGCCAGTCTGCGCTACCTACGAGCTACTCCAACCACTCCAAGCTAGTCAGAACCACTCCGCGCTACCTACGCCCTAGTTCGAGCAATCTACAAACTACACTGAGCTACTTATGACCTGATCCAAGTTACTCCGAGCCACTCCGCGTTACTTACGACCTACTCCAAGCTACTACGAGCCACTCCGCATTACCTACGACTTACTCCAAGCTACTCTGCGTTACCTACGACATAGTTCGAACTACTCCGAGTTAGTTTGGGTTACCTTTGGGTTAGTTTCGTCTCGGTTTAGGCACTACGCACGTACATGAAAAATGGCTTGCGCGAAGAGCAAGCCAGTCTTCATGCAAACGTAGGGGAAACAATTTCGGTTAGCTTGGGTTAGTTCCGTCTCGTTTTATGCACTACACACTTGCATGAAGAATGGCTTGCGCGAAGCGCAAGTCATTCTTCATTCAAACCTCTGAGAAACAATTTCGGTTAGCTTGGGTTAGTTTGGGTTAGTTCCGTCTCGTTTTATGCACTACGCACTTGCATGAAGAATGGCTTGCGCAAGCCATTCTTCATTCAAACCTCTGAGGAACAATTTCGGTTAGCTTGGGTTAGTTTGGGTTAGCTTGGGTTAGTTTGGGTTAACTTGGGTTAGTTTCGTCTCGTTTTATGCACTACGCACATGCATGACGAATGGCTTGCGCGAAGCAAATACCAAGAACAAATATCTCTTAAATATCTGTATTTTTGTATTATACTTTTCTTCCTATTCCTGCTCCTAATTCTGCCGCTGCTAGTCCCGATCTCATTCCGCATGACCAGTGCCAAAAAGACATAGTTGCTGCCGAATTGGTACTTTCGCTTTTTCAAAAAACGATCCTATTAACACTGAGTACTGCTTACGGCATCCGTTGCAATAAAAAAAAAATTCCAAATGGTTTGTCCGCCCGCTGTTTAATTGTGCACTGTCTTCGGCATCGCCGATTTTTACATCTTAAATTCTCCCTTAGTAATACTTTACCTACTAAAAAATCGTATAGTTCTCATTCCCATAATTTAATACGATTTCATATAGCTCGAATGAACCTTGAATTTCCATTTTTATTGCGTTTTGATCACGATCTTTAAAAAGCTTTCGAAATGCTGTCAACAAATCGACATTAACGGTTTTAAATTTGGCTTTTGTTAACTTTGACATGGCATTTTGCAAAGCCTGCTTGCTCAATTTGCTTTAAAAACGTCGCGTCTGTAATGGAAATATGGCTTATTGCACCGACATTACGAACATTTAATATCAATTATTTACCAAAAAAACGTGATAATATCTCGATGATCCTCACTTTTTTGGAAAGAAAATAAAAAAACGAATCGATTGGTACCAAAATTTTTCCAAAAAACCCATTATTAAGAAGTTACCTTATCTGCACCAGACCCTGCACAAGCTTATCGATTTCCATGCGATGAGAATAATCGCATGTTTTGTAACGGAATATATGGTTAGGCGGCGGTTACATTGGATAAGAATTCGTACGAAAATTTGCTCCTACGAATTCATGCGAATTCGTAAGAAGTGGTCGGAAGGAAACAAATGCATATATTGACATATTTGTGGTTATATTGCTTACGATTATTTCTTACGAATTCGTGCGAGTTCGTACGTGTTTTCAATGCGACCAAAATATTTTGTTTTCTGGGTAGTTGTTCGTACGACTCACTGCATTCGTTGGGCTTTAAGTGACATGGATTGCAAAGTACTGATTACTTTGGTTCACGAACTAAGATCCTTATGGGATCAGAAAACCAAACAATACCATAATAGAGAGTTAAATTAACAATGTACAGTAGCGGCTGGAATTAAAGTAGGAGGTAGGTATTTCCATTTGGGTACTTACCATGTTTAGCAAAAAATAAGTACAAAATATATTTATTTAACAACAATTTTCATGTTTAACATAAAATAACTATTATTTAGGTACATTTTACAAATTGTTTCCATGTTTGATAGTATGTGAAATTCCACACAAATCAACCCATGTGCTTCTATTTTTTCAATGAAAGATCTGATGGTGATGTTCCCAAAAAATGAAACTCTGAGATAGAGTCCATTATGACTTTATAATAAGTTAATACTCGTACTGTATTCGTATAAATGAAACCGAGCAGTGTAACCACCCACGTCGTAAGAATTCGTCATAACTGATTCGTACGAATTCTTACGAACACATTTTCGTACGAATTCTTATCCAATGTAACCGCCGCCTTATTCCGCTACACTAAAAATTCCGTTCAATTACGAATGATTTTCGATACTTGGGATTTAAGTTGCCAGTGACATCTATTCACGAATGGGTTTAATACGCTTACGCTACACTAAAATTTCGGTTCAATTGTAATTGATTTTCGTTATTTAATATTTGGGTCGCCAGTGACGTCTATTCACGAATGGGTTTATTTCGTGTGGTTAGCTGTTTTAGGAAGCGCAGTACGCTATTTGATACCTACAATTCATGAATTTAATTTACTACTGATTGTTATATTTAATATTGGGTATTTATATAGCTTGACGCTGCGTCATTTATAGTAGTAATCACATGATATAAATTAGCCAATAAAACAGCAGCAAGCATAATTTGTCGAACGTCTTACATTTTGAAAGCGAGGTCGTTTATCTTGTGTCGAGACGCTTGACGGGTAAGTGCTGATTTTTATCTTGAAATATTGAATTTATCCTGCAGTATATTTAACTAAACTTTCATTTTTAAATATATAGCTACTATTTGTTTATGATTCGACTAATGCAAGAATTTAGCAGTGTTATATTCCATTTTTATTAGCTTACATTTTCAATAATTTTGAATTATTGTCGTGACCGTTGGGTAAGAATACTGATTTCTTGGTAAATATATGCGTCGCTCATTAATCAAATTCATGTAATTTGAAAGAGGCTTAGTCCAAATTTACGGACAACGTAATTATTTCATCGTTTAGTGGTCGCGCACATTATTTTACGTATTTCCATTCAAATTGAACAGTATTATTAGGCTGAATTCTCGGAGTAAATTCTATATATTCCTGCAAAAGTAGTAAATTGAATTTTCAGTAAAATTTCTCCGATTTTCCCTCATAGTATTGCTGGTTTTAATATTTTCTTTTTCTATTCAGGCTTATTTAATTAAATTTTCACTTTATTTGTTACATCAAATATATTAGCACTCGCCTTGTCTCGTGCCAACACTGATGTACCGACATTACTTTGCATTTATGAGAGGTTAATCTCACATAATATGTAAAATTATCTGGATTTTTATCTTTTATCTAAATTTCTATCTCGATGCGAGATAGTGATTATCTTATCTTTATCTTTAATTAATTGAGGCGTAATTACGCTCAATTATCGTTTATGTGCTAAGGGCCGAAAGAAAAAGTAATAGCAATTACTTATGTTGATAAGACACGTTATTAGAGGTTGTACCTCTATTTTTCTATTTATTATCAAATTCAAGTTATGTTTTATTTAGATTTACCGAGAGTCACTAAATTGGAACGTAATTCCATCATTTTCTTTTGAATTTTAAATTTCAGTCATTATTTCTTTTGAATTTCATATTTTAAGGTAAAGAAAATGATATCTTGAGTAACAGTAGTTATTTATAATTTTGCTCAATTAACATTGTAATCTAAGTTTCTGATTATATCTGCTTTAACCAGTAAATTTTCAATTTGTTGTTTAACAGTGTCACTGACGTTCACATGATATTTCCCTGAATATTATTTACTTAGCGATATACATTGGTCTAAGACTAGGTTATTTTCTCTTGCATGTATTCAACATTGGCTAGAAGAAAACAACGTGCTTGGCAAGTAGCAGGTGTTTGTTCACTTGCTGTACAAAGTGTTCTGAGGGAATCGATACTTGGGGAACCAAATAAGTCCTCGATAATACCAAGATATACTAACTTGGGAACAGGCAGAAGCGGTTCCCGTAGAGGTCCCAATACGGTCGCATGGTTACAGAATAATTGGACAAGCTAAGTATTAGCCAATCAGAAGATAAACATATTGTAAAGACCATTAATAACGCTTTATTCATTACTTTTTTTTTAATCTGGCACAATTAATTTTAATTTTCATTACTAAGTCAAATTTATTGATAAACTTTAATTCAAATAATTTCATCAATTGTATTTGACATATGATTATATAATTAACTCCATTTCAAATTTCATCAATCGTATTTGTAATAATTTAATTGTATAATTAATATACTGTTGTTTTGAAATTTATTTCTTTAATTTATCGCAAGATTGAGGTCTGTGAGACACGAATTATAAGGGCAAACTTCTGATATTCTTATCTTTATATTTATTTATATCTAAGTATTCATATTCAGTTCGCATTGTCTCTAGGAACTCTGGCGCCCACAATACACAAAAAAAACACTGCTAATAAAAGAACGTCGACCGACCCCCTAAGAAAAATAAAAACGAGTCTCACGCATTTCAACAACTAGTATTTCATTTAAAAATGGCGCACAATGCCATACTTAATTAAATTAATTAATTTTCGCTACAAATTAGCGCACAACTAAATATATCATTACAAATTGGCGCAAACTAAAAATGTAGGTGTACTGTAAAAAGAAGTACCTATTCAGTAAGATCAAAGTGACACAGTTGAAAGATTCTTTGTATAATCAGTATTCTCAGCAGGTAAAAGATCTAGCATATTCTGTATATTTACCTAAAAGTTATTTTATAACCATCCTTCTCGTCAATAGATTGGCAGGTGTTGGGAATGCAGTTATGCTCTAATAAACTTGCTATGGGATATAAAATGAATAAATGGACATCTTCTGTAATCTCTGTAGCATTTACATCGAGTGTTGCGTATATTTTATGCATAATATCGCTGGATACTTGAGGTAAAATTGATAGACCCGATTCTTTTTCATAAACTTTTAGTGGTTTAATATAATTTTCCTGGATGTAGTTCACCTTTTCTTGAACGCTTCTGCAAGAAAAATAATGTTTTATTATACCAGCATTTTACCAATAAATTTAAATTTATTTTAAGTACAAGATCGAGATGCAATAGATCTAATTTCTGTATCAGAACATCTAATAAATTATAGTTATATATAGTTTAATAATTATTTGAAATAATGAAATATCACATTGTGGCGGGCCACTATTTATTAGATGTCATGGAATGATTTAAAGTAAAATTTATAGTCTTAGAAGTCATCTTGGGTAAATTCCGATATGACTCCAGTGGTGCTTAAGCGCTATGAATCTAAACTAGCGCTTACATACAAAAGAGTCTAGGGAACAGAGAGACGGAGCTATTATATGTCTTGGGTTAGTTTTGGTTAGCAAACAGTTTTTTTCTTGATTTTGGGTATGTCTTGGGTTAGGTTTGGCTTAGCACCTGGTTAGTTTTCTTTTATTGAGCTGAATTATTGCACTTAAAGCTTTGATCATCTCCTGATGATGCTAACATGGTTAGCGAAACGCGCGTCAAGTTCAATAATTCTGTTTCGGTATTGTGGATAAAACTCCGTTTTAGCGTTGTTTAATGTTGTTTAATGTTTACATTTGTATTTTTTTTTCACTTCAGGCAATGCCCTTCGTTCGATACGGGGCGCAACCAAAAACTAGCTTAAACCAACCGAAATTAAAAAAAAAACAAACATAATCTTAAAAAAAATAATAAAAAATATGTCTTGGTACCGACGGGAATCGAACCTGAGCCGTCCCAATCGCAAGCACAAAATCTGACCACTGCTCTCCGAGCCTGCTGAAAGCAATTTACTGGACCCTAAAGACGTTAGTAGACGTTTCAGGGGCGTAGACACAATTTGAGGAAGCACTTTATTAATTTGGTAACAAATTATCTTATGACATAACATTCCTAAAACAAATAACCCATTTCACCAAGATATTAGGCCAGTATAAAAAACGAAACATGAATGACTTAAAATAATAGTTTGCTGAAAAAGCGGACTACCACGCTCGATACATTTATTGCACCTACGTAGCATAGTTAAATTGACGTGGTTAGAAACATCCGGCATGGTTTGGAGGAATTTAGAAGCAACCGAAATTCTAGCCACTAAATCTTCTTCTGACTTGACTGCTGCTTCATTAACGAGACTTCATATGCCGTCAAAGAAAAAATCTAAAGGAGTTAGGTCTGGAGAGCGCGCTGGCCAGGTGACAGAGCCTCCGCGGCCAATCCAACGTCTTCTAAAATTTTCATTTAGGTACTGGCGGACAAAAAGTGAAAAATGAGCAGGCGCTCATTTTAACGGTTAAACGAGGAGGCAACATGATCGATCCAATTAATCGCTCTCCAACAAATCCGGCCCACGTATTAACCGAGAACTCATGTTGATACCCTCTTATGAAAACACCATGAGAGTTTTCCTCAGCCCACACATGACTATTTCGCGAATTAAAAATGCCCCCTCTTGTAAATTTAGCCTCGTCAGTAAAAAGTAGATATTTCGGAAATTGGTCATCTGTACACCGGCACCGGTGAAGAAACCGCTAGCAAAATTCTACGCGGGGCGTGACATTATTTGGTCCCATTGCTTGCACTTTGGAAGATGCTAGGGGCGAAGAAGCTGTTCATGAACAACCTCCCATACACTCACCTGATTTATATTCATGGCATGTGCTACTGCTCGAGTACTCACAGAAGGATTATTTTCAAATCACCCTTCCTCAAAATCCGGGGTTCGCAAGGTCCTTTGGGCGCCATCATCTAACTATTTTGCATTTACGGAGCTGGTTTCGCTCAGCTGTTGATTGACCCTTTCAAACAGGGTGTGAGCTGGGATTCGTCACTCAGGAAATCGCTCTGCATGCAGTCGAGAAGCGGCTCTACCATTACGTCGTCGATGATGATGACAGAGGACAAAAACTCGCTTCGTGCTAAAGATATAATGTATATTGTTGCCCAGGTTTAGTATACATGAAGGTTTGTACTTAGGTTGCTAACTATGTTTAAATCTATTTCACCAGAGGAGCGTGGAACGCATCAGTGGCATAACTTCAAATCCGGGCCCCCCCGCAAGGATTTTCCCGGGGCCCCTGATAAATGATGATAATACTATTCAGTGGCGGCTCGTGGGCTTTTAAAGTGGGTGGGCGTAAGGCAAGAAGGCATTTGGCGCCATCACGAAAATGCCAGGCGGAGGCTAACACGCCGACGGCGAAAATTTTTTGCCCAAAAGTCGTTAAAATCATTAAAAAAAACAAGGATTCGGCGCCCCCTTGAATGGCAATTGTTGCGCACTTAAAGAAATTAATAAGTAGGTGCTTACCGATTCCAGAAGAGTAAACCATTAAAACAGTTTATTGTAACTAAAAATCTATAACGTTGGTAAAAAAGTTCTTGAGAAGTTCTAATATGTTCAAAAAGGTATCAGTTTGATGGCAAAAAAGGATTATTGTATATATTTTTGTCGGTAGTTAGCACTTCGACCTTGCGTCTCCTAGTTTTGTAAAGTGAAATTTCGTTCGCTTGTTTTTGTCCAAAATTAATTTTTCAATAACTTTTCCATGAAAATCTGCAATCGTTCGACCATAGCACTCTCAATATGCAACATAGCTAAAGCATTTAGTCTATAATTCCCCATTGAATTTGTTAAACATGTTTTAATTAACTTCAAATTTGAAAAGCACCTTTCAGCTGTGGTCATCGGTATAGTCACTAGTATTTCCAATGCCTTGGTGATTTATTTAAAAGTTATATCTAGTCCCGAATTTAAAATAAAATTTAAGGTCTTTATGAATATTTATTTGTTCTGCATAAGCCTTACTTAAACAAGACCCAATATTTACTTTTCCTAACAACTGAAAACTCACCAGATTGTGTTTATTATGGGAACTTGAAGGTTTGGTTCGTGCTTAACATGCGCTACTATTCTTCCACTTTTTAATGGTAGGTATGTAATATGTGGTTCATAGGTTAAAATATTAACTTTTAGTTTAGTTGCTCCGGCGCCTGAGACTCCACGCGGCCGATTTTACTAAATATATACCATATACAGCGACAAGCCCGAACCCGCGTTGTTGGTCATTTTAATCCTCAACGCATCACTGCAAAATCTAATCGCGTGAAGCGCAAAAAGTCACTCTGCTGCCGTACACCAAGGTTTCGAGCTTGGGATCTGCGCATACGTGACCGAAGTGCCAGAAGCATTTTAAGTCGTTCTAATATTTCACTTCACGCATGGCCCTTAGCTCTGTACCGGATTCCGTAATTTAGACAAATTGTAGGTTGCCTAATTACCTTGATAGTTCAGGGCGGCATAAATTAGGATAACCATGAATTCGTTGATGTTATTAATAAGAATTCATGATATTTAGATAATAGTAACTGTTTAGAGGTTAAGTATAAAATAGACAAACCCTGAGAGTGATTATTTATAATGTACATTTATGTGTAACAGACAACTTTCCGATTAGATTCCTATTAGTGTATTATCAAGTACTTATGTTTTTACTAATAAAACCATAAAACTAAGCGAGTTGTCTCCTTCAGTATGCAACGATAGGGACGAACCGAACAGAGAACATTACATGGCGACACTGACAGCCCTTGCATACTGTTGGATACTAACTAAGTGTTAGTGCGACAAAGCGGTACCAAGAATGGGCTCCAGTCAAAAGAAGATTTGATAAATCAAGCAGATAACAGTGGAGGTGTAACTCAGGATACTGCTAAAGGACTTTCAATAAGCAAACTTTTGGGAGTTGTAGCCTTCTGTGTGGCTGCCATAGCTGTTGTAGCGTAATGAATCTACCAGGTGAAGAAAGGCATAGAAAAGAAGATACGCATGGAAAACAGACGTAGTCGAGAGGTGCTGAAAAGCGGAAGGAGAGAGAGAGTAATAATTATTAGAGCTATGTTTATTTTCTGGTTTAAATGTTGGTAGTAGTATAATAGAGTTGAGTGAAATTATAGAATTATGTAAGATTTTAGAAAAAAATTACAAAAATATTAGGAAAGAGTCAAGGAAGCGTCGTGAAATTGTTGCTAGATTAAGTAGACTATCGATTGACGTAGGAAAGTTAGAAAATAAATTTAATAACCTTAAAAAAGAAGTCAGCCTAAAGGCGGAAGACCCAGAGCAAAGTTTTAAAGAGTATTTTAGAGCGATCGAGGATTGTTTTACTAATTCGCGAAAGATTATTAACCAAAGACAAGAAAGGGCAATTAGTCAAGAAGAAACTATAGGTAGAACTAGGATTAATAGTAATATAACAAGTGTATCGGAAAAATTGATTTAAGGACAGTAGCGTCCTTGTTGCCATCGATGGATGCTACCGAGGAGGCTACTAAGCAATTATTTGACACCATTGAACTCTATAGCGAGGTTATAGATAACGACGGAAAGTCTTTATTGATAAAAAAATATCCTATAAGCTAAGTTAACTCAAATTGCGGTGCTAATGTATTTCACATGAGAGGTCGAGGTAATTTTAGTAAACCCTATAGTTGTGGTAATCGCAGTAGACACAATAGCAATATATCCAATAACCGTGGTAATCATAATAGTGTAAGCCAAAGGTTTAATTTTGATCGATGATAGACCGGAACCAAATCAATATCAAGTACAAGGTCGGGGACAGTCCCTACTCCGACGACCTGGGCGAAATCGAGGAAAGTTTCAAACACCTAGGTTTTATTTTGCCGACAGCAGGGAAAACGACGAGAATAATAAACAGGCAACAAATCGTATCAATCAGCAGTTTTTTTGAGGCTCATAATGTTAATAATTCAGAAGTATTTAATCTAAATATTAATGCACTAATTTACATAAGCATAAGGTATGGAACGGACGAGTTGGTATTTTTAATTGATACCAGGGCGAGTATAAGTTGCATTTTTGCTGAATATTTGAGTAAGCGTGAAATTATAAATAATACAACTAAGAAAATAAATATAAAAGGAATTTCTGGTTCAGTATTATCAATAGGTTCGACAAATATTTTGTTTATGATAAATGCTGAGAAATTTAATAATGATTTTTTTATTGTTGATAAGTTTGTCATGGTGTATTAGGTGCCGATTTTTTTTTCCAGATACGGAGCAGTAATTGATTATGAGAAGTTTTTCATTTTCCTCTGTAGTAAAAATAATAAAGTAACCATACCCCTACAGTCAAAATATGGCTACTATACGACAATATCCCCACCATGTGAGGTACCTAATTAAATATTGTTACACGGATGGGATAGATGAATGCGTGATGCTGAATGATGAGTAAGGGAAGGAGTGGTTGTTGCCAGTATTATTGTAAAACTGGAAAATCATCGGATTCCAGTTAGGATTATAAACGTAAACGAACGAGAAGTTAAACTTCGGTAGTTTCAACTAAGAGTAGAATTTTACTCTAATTATGGAGTATGTAGTTTTGGCAAAAATAGCATTTCATATGTAATCTATAGTCGACTATAGATTCAAATGACCAATAACGCGGGATTGGAGCGTGCCGCAGTGCTGTAATAGAATATACTTCGTAAAATCGTCCCGCGGGGCCCCCAAAACCACGGTGCCCCCCGAAACTGCGGGCTTGCGGGCCCTTAGTTACGCCACTGGAACGCATAACTATTCGTTGAAGAGTTATCGGACGCGACCCATTCGGTTTCGTGAGACAAATTGAGACTTCCTTGAAATACTTATTACTTAAATTATGTTGATGCTATGAGAGTTGCTTGGGTTACTTTATATATCTGACTTTAATTAACTTATTTTTATTATTCTTTTAACTGACGTGTTCTAAGAGAACTTTATTTGTGCATTCTCCGTAAAGGAACTAAATGCGAAAGAGAGTTTAACCCCCCAGAGTCTTTCCCGTTAAGGTACAAAATAACTCAGGTTGAACAACCAAGAGCCTTTCCCGTAAAGGTACAAAATACCTCTAGATGAACAGTGGGGTGAACTTGTTGCCAGAACGCTCCCTAAAGGACCCACGAACTAAACCAAGGTGTCGTTTATTCCGTCCGCCCGATCTTTATACTAATATTTGTTGAAAATTTACTGATTGTTTTTAAAACATGTTTAGATAATAATCATAATAATTATGTTTCAAGATCAAGCATCAAGTTCAAACTTTAGACTGAGTGTCCTTTTTTACTGAATACGATTTCTAGTTTACAATATGTTTTAAACGAATGACGCATCAAATGCACATTTTTCGAACTGAAACATAACATTATGATATCTATATTTTAAACACATAGTTATTTGAAGAAAAACTATATATAACGAATCTCAATAACAAATACATACTTTTAAACGAATATCCTACATCAAACACACATTTTCCAAACTCAAACATAACATTTGATATATTTTAAACACGTAGGTATTTCCAACAAAAACTTAACGATCAAAATATACAATAACACAAATATCTTGGTTACAATGTTACAAATAAAATAACTGTGTAAATAGAAAATTAATGAACAAAAATTTAAAATAGGTACCTATGTGACACTCTGTGTCCCCTGCTCTGCACCAGGCTCAGCAGGCAGTACAGGTATAAACCAAACTTAATTTTATAGGGATTCCACGTAATCACTGTAACCGACGTAGGTATGCATGCTCCGACTTATTATAAAAAAAAATTGTCTCGCTTCTTCAATTAAAGTTCGTTTTAACAGGCTTGAGACAACTTTCCAAACAAAACGTGAGGTTATGACAGAGACAATGTCTCTGGTTAAAGAGTCTAGGGAACACACAGGAGGAGCTCCGAAAATTTCCGAGCGAGAGAATTAGGCAAGTTCGAGTTCGATTGGTTTGGGTTAATTTGGGTTAAGGGTGGGTTAAGTGCGGATTAAGTTTGGGTTAGTTTGTGTTAGTTTGGTTTAGTTTGCGTTAGTTTGGGTGTGTTTGGGTAGTGCGCCCGTCTCAATGCGCTTGTTTGGGTTAGTTTGGGTAGCGCGCTCATCTCAATGCGCTTGTTTGGCTGGTTAAAGTTAGTTTTGATTATGTTTGCTTAATCTGGAATACGGAAGACAAGCGCGCATAGCTCGCTTGTCTTTACTTTGGTTAATTACGATGAGTTTGGTCTAGTTTGTGTTAGTTTGGGTTAGTTTGGGTTAGGTCGGGTTAATTTGGGTTGGTTTGGGTTAGTTAGGGTTAGTTTGCGTTATTTTTGGTTAGTTTGGGTAGCGCGCTCGTCTCAATGCGCTTATTTGGCTAGTTAAAGTTAGTTTCGATTATTTTTGCTTAATCTGGAATACGGAAGAAATTTTCGGAGCTCCTCCTGTGTGTTCCCTAGACTCTTGTGTCTCTGGTTTCTCTGGTTTTTATATTTTTTCGATAGGTTAGAAAACGTTCTAGAACATCAAAGCTCATATTAGTTGATTCTAAGATACTATCTTTGTTCCTTTTGTAATAGTCCCACACAAATGGCAGAGATGACTATAAAATGTGAGTGTCTTCTTATAAATATGAATAGTTCGCATAAAAGCCACGATACGCTATGCGCTACAGGAACAATATACCTGCGTGTATCAACCTTTCTGACAGTCTTCTTTTTTTCTTTGTCTATGCTTTAGAGGAATAGTGTCAAATTTGCCCAAGTACAGCATTGCCCAATAAGCTTAAATAATTGAGCTTACTAACAGTTATTTATGTCCTAAAATTGGTTGTAGTAGCTGAAGTAGGTACGGAGCTATAAAACGAAATCCAGCCTATGAAGGCCATCTGCAAAGGGCTCTAGCTCCATGAGGAAGCGTTTAACCTATGTTCCTATGAGCTTTTTTGTTTCTTATTTCATGTTTGCTATCTGCCCTAGAAGTTTGTAACGTGGTCACATTAACACTCTGTATATTGGAACCGCTGTTTATAAATCCATAACGCCAAGGAAAAAATATGAATTGATTGTTCGTCGAAACAATAGTAACAAGGCAGTTAACAAAATAGTTTTCGAACTAGGTATAATTATTCGGAGATTGCCACAGTGAACTTAACCAAATTAAGTTGATTTATTGTCAGAATATTACGTCACGGTATTTTAACTTACTTAAAAACTTCACTGCTTGGTCCTCTGTGATCCAAATGATCTTCAAGATTTAGAAGAGTATCCCACTTCTTTTTATTAATTTTTTGCAAGAAGAGCGCTCTTAGAAGAATCAGCGTATCAAATCTGAAAGAAATATGATATAACTAATTAATTATATTAATGAAAAATGAACATGTTAAAAATGCTTAACGTATTAGCCTCTTACCTATAGTATTCATAATTCGATTCATTTTCTTTAGGGGGTCTCAATTTTAAAATTTGACATTCAAGCCCGTGCATCTGTGGTGTTTTGAGTCCTATACATTCTGGGCTACAAGCAGGCCACCGACATTCTGGACAAACATGCATTTCATCCACAATAATTCTAAAATAAAGTTTGTTTCACGTTTCGTTTTAATTAGCAAGAGCGAACTAAAAAGTTACTTAACCATTTTTATATTAAAAACGTAATATGTAGTATTCTTAGAACTTTTATTCATAAGCATAATGAAATAGATATATTTTTTTAAGAAATATTTCAATGACCTCAAGACAGGGATCCTTCTTTTACCCATAGAATAAATATTGCTAAATTAGAAAATAGACATGCAACAATGTATTCTGAATTTTATGCAGAGAACTAGTTTTCATTTATACTTTCTAATAAACCATAATTAATATTTTTATTAATGTGTCATTGATATTATTCATTGTGGTAAAAAAGTGATAGAATATTCAGTGAATAAATATTAAAATAAACAAATAAACAGTTTTTAATTTATTCCAGAGACTCAGATCCATTCAACAGAATACTCCACTAAATTTTTAAATAGGTAATTTACAGATACTTACTTCTGTTATGTGATAGCCGAGTTATGTTATTAGAAATTAGTATTTCTGTTATCTTAATGACATTTCTTAATTGCTTTTTTCGATTATTTAAATAGGTCCCTTCGATCTTTGTACTTCGTGTAGTTAAGATCACTCTGTCTTAATGTCCACTTAAGAGTATATTGTATTGTCATATTTTGTTAACATAATTTTGTAAGAAATGTTTTTTTATTTAATTTTAAAAACCAAGTTATATATAACTGGCGCAGTCTAAACGGTAGAATTCTTCAAGTCTCAAAAAGAGTTCCTTGAGAATATCGCTCTAAAAATTCATTCCTGCAAGTCCAAAAGTGCTCCTTGGGATTATCAGTGCCAGAGCAATTCCAGCAAGTGTCCAGAGTTTTCAGTTTCAAGAAGAGAACCTGCCACCCACTACTGTAAACCAACTGGTCAAGAGATTCTAAAACTACTATTCGTAAGTGATAGCTCCCTTAACACCCTGCCTTTTATTTTTTTTAAAAATTGGTATTTATATTTGCCTTATTTACATTTTTACATTGTTCTTTGATTTTTGTCCTAACAAACTTTCATTTTTCAAATAAATATCTATTTACTTTTACTCTTATACAATTTATCTAATACGGACTTACAAAATGTAACACGAATTTTAAACTCAGAATCTCTTAATCCAACAATCACTTCCATAAACGCTGCTAAAGGTATGTGCACCCTCAAACCCTTTTCTGGAAGACCCGAACATCCCGAGTTAATAGATAGACCTTATCGCAACAACTTAATTTCTGCACAAGAAGTAAAGGCGTATCAACTTTAGATTTTTCAGAAAGAGTAAAAATCCTTAAAAGCAGAATAAACCTAAAAATTTATTCTGAAAACCTTATTCAATCTACTAAAGTAGCACTTATCAAACAAAATGAACTTGCAATAACAGTATGTCTCGTAAACGTCCCCAGCGAACTAAGAACTCATTTATTTGATTTACTTTCCATAACTATTTTGACGGAATTTTAGGTGTTAGAGATTTACGTAAACTTAATCTGAATAGAGATTTCACCAATCAATGTTTCTATAACGAAGGAATGGCTATACCTTTACAGTATAGACAGAACTTCCACGTTCAAAAAATAGAAATTCCTGTAAAAACCAGTGTGGTAAAACGTATTTTCACAACACCACCTAACGATACGGAACTCTATATTCCCCACATAAATAGCGGAAGTATAGAAATCCCAACTTCTCTACTAAAAGTAGTAAATAACTTCGTCACCTTAGAACTCAGAAACCTCCGAACATCAAAGCATTATTATTCTCTTTAAACCTCAAGTTATTCAAAAAAAAAATGCTAACCATTACAAGCAAATGAAAATGAGATATTTAACATTGAACAAATATCTTCTCTCAAAAACCCACTTCAATATAGCAGACAGTTTTTCTCATACAAGATCCCACCATTAACGAAGAAGAGAAGTCTAAAGTAAAGAAGCTTTTAAACCAATTTTCTAATATCTTCCGTAAACCAAATGATAAGTTAACTTTTATTAATCAAGTAAAACACAAAATTGAAACTAACGACGAGATTCCAGTATATACTAAGTCATACCGTTATCCCTATGTGCACAAACAATAAATGGAAAACCAAATTAACCAAATGTTAACCGAGAGAATAACAAGACCATCCTCTAGCCTCTAGTCCTGCCCAGTTCGGGTAGTCCCTAAAAAGTTAAGACGCCTCGGGAAAACAAAAATGGAGAATTGTCATTGACTACCGTAAGCTCAATGAAAAAACTGTAGACGACCGGTACCCTGTCCCTATCACAGACAGACATTCTCGCCAAATTAAGACGTTCCCAATATTTCACAACCCTAAAATTTAGCATCCGGATTTCATCAAATTGAGATGGACCCCTCTTCAATCCAGAAGACAGCTTTCAATGTTGAAAATTGCCATTACGAATATTTGCGTATGCCATTTGGCCTTAAAAATTCTCATGCAACATTTCAAACAGTAATGCACAATGCCATTCTAAACGAATTCCAGCTTAAAGAAGTAATTGACACCATTCCAAAGAATAATATCATTCAACTTTCCAAATTGATTAATTATATTATATCAATTATTGTAAATCCAAAATCATTCGAATTATATAAACGATATCCTATTCCTATCCTAAACCAAACTATGATTAGGCCTAAACCGTTCCTATTACTTACGAACAAAGAATACTACTTCACGTCTGAAGAATGTCCAAAGATAGAAAATTTCTTCATCTGCACAACGGACGCTCTTTCACATGTATGTGCCTGCGAAGTCGACATCCTAAGAAAACAAGTGGTCAACATCAGATAAACAATAACGAAATATTAATCCTTCCAGTTGACCCTACCATAGTGAAGAATAATTGCAAAGAATCGAGACGTTCGATCCCAGTAAAAACGCCCATGTTAATAACTCTAAACCATTGTCCTTGTCGTAATAAATGGCCAATCATTTGAAAAAGAAAAATCTGTTCAAAAACCATTTTGAACACGCTTTCAAATCTAATGATTTAATTTTGTACAATTTTAACATTTCACGCCACTGTCCTCGCATTCCAAATAAATTAAAATCCATGGCAATACTACTAGCGCCATCTCTTGTTTACAACTTTTATCCACTGCATCAGGCATTCTAGAAAGCTAAAAGCGTCATCGAAAGGTATCTGACCAGTCACAGCGCTTTCTATAAAAAGCCGCTGTATCCCCGCGATATTACTAGCGCCATCTGTTGTAACCACGTTTACTCATCTGAACCCGGCCGCGTATCCTATGCCGAGTCGAACAATCACAGCGCTAAGGATAGCCACTTCACCCAACCTAAAACTTCCTATTCCTTATAGCTAGGAACTTTTAGGATTTCTAAGGGTAACTAAAATTCCGATCTTTAATAATCGAATTTCATGAGAACTAGTCAGCAGATTTCAACCGGATTTGTATTAAAATTCATAATATTAATTTAGACAACCGGTCATGCTAAGTTTTTACACAATATCTCTATATTTACATTATTGCCCTTCCTATTTCCGGAGGATGTAGATTATCCCGCCAGAAGGGGCGGTGACACGGGGCGTTGATAACTTCTTCAAGTTGATCTAGTTCACACGATCTAGTAAAGGGTGTCCAGAAAAGTTGTTCATATTTATTTACTTGTTTACTTCTAGGCAGCACACAATGCGCGTATCGGAGTTACTTTTCATCGAAGACTGGTTCAGGGAAAATTAGTTGCCATGGAGCGTTTCACCGGACAACAACGTGCTTTCTGCGTTCGCGCGTATTATCAAAACAATAATTCGCTTCCGTACGGATCGCGATGGGTTTTGTCTAATCGACTCACGCACACGTTCGATGTTGTTTGCATCTCGGCTTGACCTTGGACGACCTGTAGAAGGTAAATTTAGTGTAACGAGTATTTTCAAACTTCTTATCCATTTCTTAATTAAATTAACACTCGGCGCCCTGTTTATGTCGTGTAAATTATACTCGGCTCTATAAAGACGACGAGCCGTGATAAGCGAATTATTCTTTTGATAATAGGCGCGAACGCAGAAAGCAAGTTGTTGTCCGGTGAAACTCTCCATGGCAACTAATTTTCCATGAACCAATCTTCGATGATAAGAAAATCCGGTACGCGCATTGTGTGCTGCCTAGGAGTAAACAGGTAAATAAATATGAACAACTTTTCTGGACACCCGTTTATCGGCACCTTGTCTGCCATTACTTTCACATGTATGACGTTTTACCATGGCAATCGCCCATGGGAGTTCTCACAATAGAGTCTTGTCTCTAGCCAATATTAATCGAGTCTCGTCTCGAATCTCAAGTAAGTAAACTCACACGTTTACAATCACATAATTTCAAACGGGGCACCATCGCTGTGCTAGCGTTCCCGTTTGATCTTGTCCATGGTTGTTCACATTCTCCATGCTTTATCAAAGTATAACACTGGTTTATTAAACTCTGGCCTTATTCTAATATAAGGATTACTTGCACAAGTCTGCAAATATTCTCTGGCCTTATTCTAATATAAGGATTACCATGCACTTGTCTGCAACCATTCTCTCATGCTTTATTGCAATATAAAGATATCACCTATGCTATTTCCTACACGGATTTCAGCTTACCTATGCTACCTGCATAGCCTGTTTTACAATCATTTTTGCGTGTATAAAAACCGCATTCACATGGG